>NQII01005951.1:123939-143152 GCA_002778355.1 Clitarchus hookeri
AAAAAATGCGTGAGGCCAGTTGTAACCATGTTTGACCGTTTCGAAATACGTATTGGTTTTCCAAAATTGAGCAGCGCGGTACGAGGCGCATACACGAGTAACGGTATTGTAAAGAACGTAGGCCCACGAGTAGTCGTCGACCTGTATCGGTAAAGCGATACGGTGCAAAGAGCTAATTGTCTTCAAATACTGTACCGACTTATGAAGACAACCTTTGGTCAGGACGACAAACTGTGTATGTCCAGCTCCACAAAATACATTTTAATACAAAAAACGTAACGGCTCTTAATGAATACTACATATGAAAATATTCTTTTATTAGTTTTTTATTTATATTGTAATGTGTCTTTTTCCAGAGAGGAAATGGGTAACATTAATGTTTTTAGTAACACTTTTTATGTTCAAATCGGAACCCTCAAAGCTGCACATAGGATATCATGACACTTTTATTTTTGTGCCATAAAATGGTACTGCTATCGATGAAAATTCACGGTTGTTACCAACGAAAACGTTACGACAGTTCAAGAGACTTGACCCTAGAAGCGACAATACGTCTGACGCGTGTGCTTGAGTGGTTCTTAGGGCTCCCGCGTTTCTAGGGCACGAACACGCATTGTACCTCCAGGTAAGCAGGGCTTTTGGTAATTCCGCACATGCCATTAGGCTAGTCGATAGGGCGGCTTCCATAGCAAACTTACCTGAACACCTGATCAAGCACACATGTGAATCAAACCCAGAACAAATCGCATATCGCTGACGTTGGCGTTCCATTTAACTTCGTAAATACCGGCACGCATAGTGATGAAGCGCAAGGAGTGCACTGACCGAGAAGATAAATCGGGAAGAACCAGAGAAAACCAACTGACCATCAACATATTCCGCGAAGTTTTAGTCACGCGTTAAAAATTCCAGGTTCGCACCGCCCGGGGATCGAACCGGGAACCCTGCGACAACTGACGGCGCACAACAAAAGCAAGGATATTTATTATGAAAAATTAGAGCCGGTGTATTTGTCCAAACCGCCGTTGGAGAGAAGGTCCCGCCTCTCCCAGCCTCTACACTTCAATCCAACCTAGGGCGCTACCGGACCAGCTCCAGTAGGGACGGGCCTCAGGGGCACCAAGTAAGGTCCACCTTGACCACTCGGCCACACCGACCCCTGACTGCTTCGTCGTATTGAAGTCGTCGTCGTATCCTTTCAAGCATAGAAACAACCTATCAATAAATCTGACTGTCAACATTGCTTCCCAAACACCGCAAACACAAGCTAGTACTTTACTTAACACCACACAAAAATAGTCTGATTTTCAGAATTTTTTAACAAGAACATTTATTAATTAACTGAATCCTACACTGGAGAGCCAAAAAAAACTGGTATAGCCGTGCGTATGCAAATAACAGAGGTATGGAACCAATCTGAGTAACGCGATGCGGTCGGCAACTAGATCGGTTACTGCTGCTACAATGGCAGATTATCAAGATTTAAGTGAGTTTGAACGTGGTGTTATAGTCGGCGCACGAGAGATCGGACATAGCATCTCCGAGGTAGCGATACAATTTGGATTTTCGCGTATGACCATTTCACGAGAGTTACGTGAATATAGGGAATCCGGTAAAACATCAAATCATCGACATCGCTGAACTCGTTTCCAATTGTATCGGGCGGATGGACGTGTACGGGTATGGAGACATCCTCATGAATCCATGGAACCTACATGTCAACAGGGAACTGTTCAATCTGGTGTAGGCCCTACCATGGTATGGGGCGTGTGCAGTTGGCATGAAATGGGACCCTTGTTACGTCTTGATACGACTCTGACAGGTGACAAATACGTAAGCATCCTGTCCGATCACCTGCACCCATTCATGTCTATTGTGCATTCCGACGGACGTGGACAATTCCAGCAGGACAATGCGACACCCTACACCTCGAGAGTTGCTACCGAGTGGCTACAGGAATGCTCTTCTAACTTAAGACACTTCCATTAGCCACCTGAATCACGAGACATGGACGTTATTGAGAATATCTGGGATGCCTTGCAACGTGCTGTTCAGAAGAGATCTCCACCGCCTCGCACTCCTATGGATTTATTGACTGCCCTGCAGGATGCATGGTGTGAATTGCCTCCTGTATACCTTCAGACACAAGTCGAGTCCATGCCACGTCGTCTTGCGGCACTTCTTCGTGCTCGCGGCGGCCCTTTGCGATATTTTGCAGGTGTACCAGTTTTTTTGGCGCTTCAGTGTATGTTGTTGTCTTACGGAGTACCAATTTGTACTAGGTGTACACTATTTGCTGGCCACGAGTGCATACGTGTTTCTTTTCTGTTTCCACTGTTTGGGTTAAGCGTGCAGGGTGTATGGGGTATAACTACATCCTGTACTGCCCGTTTTTTTGGTTTGTGAAATGTTTGTGCGTTAGACGTTTGATATGGTCTATGCATCGAATGTTGTGGGAAAAAGAATGGGTATGGTGTTGCTAGGCTGTGGAGTGGGCACGGTGGCACTTCAAATATTGGATGTGTGTCCATTGCGTGTGTTCTGTATGTGTGAAAGTTTCTGTTTTGGCGGAAATTTTTTGTCCTTTCGAACCTTCCTGTGTTATCCGCCTGTTGTCGGTTTCTGTGTTCTTCGTCTACCTTTGTGTTATCTCGGGACACTGATATTTTACCAATTTCCTCTTTTAGTTCTTTAATTTGTGCTTCCATGAAAGTGGTTGAATTTTGTGTATGTTGTAGATTTTGTTTATACTTTTGAATGCCTGCTTCTATATGTATGATATTATTTTCAATTTCTGCTACTGTGTTATTTTTCATGACTATAAGTTTGTCGACTACTGTCGGCGCTAACGAATTCCAGAGAATTTCTTTGATTTCCGCCTGTGGCATGGTGTGTTTAACCTTATTTGCTAGAAAAAGAATTTCTTGTACATGTACGGTTGCGGATTCATTAGGCTCCTGTCACTTCCTGTATAATTGTGTTTTGTATTTAGCAATGGTTTCTTCAGTTGCAAAAATATTAATAAGTTTATTTGTAACACCTTCCCATGTGAGTAAATGTGGCTCTGTTTTATTTAGAATCCTTTCATACACTCTTTAGGTGTGCCTAATAGATATATTGGTAGCATTTTAATTTTGGTTTCCTCATCCGACTGGTTGATTTCCGCCCCTATTTCAAATTGCTTTAAGAATTCCGAGACGTCTTCTTCCTGACTACCATAAATTTTTTCTACCCGAGCTGGTTGTTGGATTACTAAGTTAAATTTTGGTTTTTTCGTCATGTTTGTGTGCGTTTGTGTATTTGATTTTACAGTTATTTTAGGTTGGGTTGCATGAGCTTGTTCCTGTAGCAATTGTGTATCTATACTTTGATAACTTTTTTCTCCAATATTTTGACCAGGTATTTCGTATCCTTCGGTATCCGTAGCAAATTGAAACCCTTGGTTATCTGTTTGTGTGGATTGTAAACTCTTAAATTCCGATCTTGTACAGGGCCTATCACTTCTTTGTATATTTTCTGTTAGTGCATTACTATTCACGTTTGCTTCCGTATCTCTTGCTCTCGGATTAGCTGTTACAACGTCTAAAAATATTTTTAATAAGATTGCCTTTTTGGATAAAATTGCTTGTGACCATGTTCCATAGTTTATGTGAGACATTCAAATCCGTAATATTATATTCAAGCAGAATGAGCAATTTATCACCAAACACATGCAATTAATAAACCCAGGTAATTTTAGTGCATGAAGTATGCTGCAGAAAATGTTAATAAATTAGCGATCCGAAGAGGGTGGGCGGGNGCTAGTCGATCGGCAGGGCTCAGAAAGCGCCTCCGCCATTTTTTATGAGCCTTACTCACTCATAACCCTCTTAGGATAATTTAAGGCTAGGGAAAACAGGCTAAGTTCAGATATTTAAAGGATTGTAGAAATCATTAATAAAGTCTTTACTTGATCAATAGTTACTAGAGTATACAATGATATTTAAAGAAAAGTACAACGGGAGTGAGAGGGAAGGACTCAAGGCAGGTTGTTAAGAAGGAAGATCATATTTAAAGAGAGGAACTCACCCCAGCCTCGCACCCGGAACCTTTGATGGACGCCGCCCCCAGGAACCGCTGGTGTCACGTCTGAAGTTCGAAGGAGACTACGACCCCTCCCGGTCGTAGACGTCTATATCACACTTCTCGCCCTACAAACGTAACTTTGGAGGAAGGTGATTTGATTGGTTCCCCTTGTGCGTCGACGGCAGGCTCTTCCGCTTTGACTGTTCTTCTTACATAAAATGCTCTTAGATCAGCACTTCTGCGGCCTCTTTGCTCAATTGTTCTATCGTTGCTAAAATCGGTTCCGGTTTGGTGTTAATGAACTCTGTGGCGTCTTTCTTAGGTTCTACTTAGTTAGGAATTTCACAACGGGACCCAGTCGTAATAACCTACATACCAAATTTCATCAAAATCCGTTCAGCCGTTATGGAGCTGAGTGGTAACAAACATACACACACACACACACACACACACACACACAGACTTTCGCATTTATAATATTATTATAGCAGGATAATAATATTATAATAGGATTAGTAGGATGTAATGTTTCATTTTTCGTAGTCCTTGTGTCCATTCATATTTCTAGAAGTCTGTCTCAGCAAATTTGATTATTAATCCATTCTTAAAGAACGTGTACAGTACTTCCTTACATGTTGACGTGTTTCCTGTGGCAGAAGGGATCTTCCAGCATTGCTTAGGAATGGTTTAAAGAGCACGACTAAAATCTCAAAATATTTCTGCCGCTTTCATATTTTCCATATTCGAACACAACCGTGTGACTTTAGGGCTAACTAAAGCGCCATGTTCGCTTTATGTATCCCCAGTCATGCACGCATCAGCAACTGTCGATGCACTAAAATATTTACGAGTCCAGATACTCTTGGAAAATCTTCCACGTCTTTATTGAATCGCTACAGCACCGTCTAACTATTACGCACATTGCAAAAGGTGGTATTCTGTGTTGTGTATTTTATAGCCACCACAATTATTTCCCGTCCGAAAATCTTTCATTTACTAGCGATATANTGGTATTCTGTGTTGTGTATTTTATAGCCACCACAATTATTTCCCGTCCGAAAATCTTTCATTTACTAGCGATATATGTGACAGTGAAGTCCACAGCTTCCAGTCACTGATTGCTAGTAAACTTTAAAACTTAGCTTTTGGTTGTTGGAACGCCACAATTTTCATTCAAAAACATTTCACTGGCTGTACATTATTCTAATTCATGGTCGAGTTTTGCGACAATTAAATATCGCACGCTTTAAATTCTCGTAGTCTTTAATCACACGATAATGCACTGCAATCATTCCATTTGAGCAAGAGTGATGNTCGCACGCTTTAAATTCTCGTAGTCTTTAATCACACGATAATGCACTGCAATCATTCCATTTGAGCAAGAGTGATGCATTCATTGGCTAGACACTTCATTAGAACTCATTAGCCCTGCTAGAATTCGTTATGCAGAATTCACGCGCTCCAATGTTGGAAATGCTCCATTGGCTTGGAGCCGCCCAGGGTATGTCATATTATCTATGGTTCGACCACGCAAGTGCGGCGTCAATACATTTTGTATCATGCCCAGTCTGTAACCAAACCATTCGAAACTTGCTTCAGGACATAATTGAGAAAATAACGCTTGCGATGTTAAAATAATAGTCGCATTGTTCCGTGCTATTTGGATGAAACAGAGCATTTGCTGATCACGTCCAAAGTTTCCCAATAAGTTGATAATGAAAACGGCCAAGTTAATTCTTTAGACAGATTAATTTAAGACCATTACAATTCTGGATTTCTTTACGAAATATTAATGCGAGTATTATTTACTAATTATTTTATACGTGAAATAAAACATTCGACTTGATTCTTCATGCTAACAATAGTACTTATACTATAACTTTTTCTTGTAGTGTCTGAAATTCAAGAAAAACTACACGTTTCGCTGGCGTACGCCGTTTAATTTATTTGATGGTGGTCCATCCACAGCTGCCATTTGCTCTTGGCGGTAGCATTCATACTCAGTTCCTCCTCCCATCCTTATTTCTTGTCTGAGTCTCTTTAGCTTTCCCTCACCTCCCTGCAGATGTGCATTTATGGTAGTCGCCTGCTTGGGGACACTTTGTATTCGGAGTTCTTCGCCTTCAGCGGGGACTCTCGACGCTTATTGTGATGACTTAGCGCATCACCGAGCAAAGGCGAGTCATGATGCGCCATGACGTTCGGGCATGATGTTGATTAGATTGGAAATTTAGTTATTGCGGCATATTTATTTTAAAGTGTAAGTTTCTTCTTTCGGGTTTTAGTGTCTCTTTGAAATTGTGGTTTCGGTCCGCCAAATAAAATTCTGTCTCGTATTAACCGAGTCGTCAGTATGTACTATTATCTTGGCTTTTTTGTTGTGTGAATTGTGAACGCACCGTCGGTGACAGCCTACGGCTCTCCTCAGTTTCTGAACTTGCGTGGGTTTAATGGTCTGCAAGGTAAGATTGCATCGTGTTTTAGGAAATTGTTGGAACATCCAACGCAGCAATCATGGTTCATTCATTTCATACTTCACATTATCTAAGTATTATATGAACAAGTGACAATAAATTCATATATAATTTTTTATTTTTCTGTTTTGACGTGTTTTATGTCCAGTGGCTGATCATCAAGCAACTTTTTGTGAATAAAACTGTATTTGTTTTAAATGATATACTATTTTAATAATCGAAAAATTGGCACATAATTACACCAGTATTTTGCTAAACCAACTGTTTTGAGGGTTGGATTAACCAACACTCGGAAATTAGTAGAAGTCATCCGTCAAATTAGCCTATATGGTGGGTATGGATGAATACGGTTTATTCACAATCGCAAAGCACGACAATTTTTAAGTAACTGAACACATGTTATCATTGCTGGACATAAATAAATCGTTATATTATAGTCCTGCAAATCACATTTGAATTTTTAAACTTTGTGTGATGTATTTCCTTAAATTATAAAATGATTTGTCCTAGATTTTGCACAAACATATGATTGCCTTTTTTTTAATTATTATCATAATTAGATTTAAGTACGTTGCAGAAATGTGACTTAAACTGGAAATAAGTTATTAAGTTAAATATATATCCATGATATCACATATAAAAATTATGATTCCAGTTTTTATTACCAAAAAATTACGTTTTGTAATTAATTTGTTAAATGAGATAATACAGTGCTTTTCCGCTTGGTTTCGTAATTGCCAGAAATGACGCGACATGTGATATTTAAAAGTTGGAAAAGTGTTTTCAAATGTATATGTATATATATACATAATGAGGTTATTATCAGACAGTTTGGGAGCCTTGATGCATGGAGGGCTATATGCTGCGTATTCGCAAAGCAGGCNATAATGAGGTTATTATCAGACAGTTTGGGAGCCTTGATGCATGGAGGGCTATATGCTGCGTATTCGCAAAGCAGGCAGACAGGCAGTATCTCACTTTGCGTGTATAATGAGACTGCACAGACAGCTGCGCGTGTCATGTAGGGCCCACGCTTCCTCAACCGCGTTGCGAAGTTTATAATTATTGAGTCTAGTGGGAGTAAAGCATATTTCAACACGATGCCCGTACAACACACGGATAACGATTGATCAATATTGCCTCTGTATCAAGATCTCGTACACCGGCTGANCAGAAGTATGCCTAGTGTTATAGGTATAGTCCATTGATGGTTACTTCCAACTTTTTTGAAGCCCGACCAAAATTTTACTTCCAGAATATTCCTCCGACTCACGCAAACAAAGCTTAATAGTGTAGAAGATTACACCAAAGGGACAACGTACCACATTCGTGCGCACTCAGAACAATACTAATTTGCATAAGAACTATTTCTTACTAGACTATTTCTTACAACACGCATATTTTACCACTTTTTTGATTCACGTAAATTATATATTTAATAGTTTGATTTATAGATATAATATAAGTTAAAGGTTAATTTATCCAAAAAGAATGACATTTTCATGTCATACATGACATATATAGGAAAGAACTGAACTCGTCCTACAAGGGTGATTTTTCAAAGGTTCTATTCAAAAAGTGTGAAGAATCTCGAGTAGACCACACGAGAAGCTGGTCACGCCTTCCAAAACAGCGGGCCAATGACCAGATATCCGTCGGCACAGCTGGCGGGTTTTGGCCGAGAAAAACGNTCCGTCGGCACAGCTGGCGGGTTTTGGCCGAGAAAAACGACAGCGTGGCGTAGGCATAGTGAGGCAGCCAATCAAATGTTCACTTCATCAAAGGCACATATAAACATTTCGCGTCAAGACTGTCACAAGTGGTGTTTTCAGTACATGATTTCGCCCAGTGTTGAATGTGTTGAATTACTGTTTTCCAGGTTATCTAAGAGTTTTTTTTTTTTTTTTTTACGTGACCGCTGGTGACAGTAGTGTTTCTCGCCTGCTCCGCCCAGCCACATTTCGCCAAACAATTTTAATTAGAAGTGCTGTGCCGTATAAAACACTACACGGCCTGTCAACTTCTCTCCTCTCTCTCTTTCTCTCTCTCTTTCTCTCTCTCTCTGTCTCTCTCTCTGTATCTCTATCTGTATCTCTCTGTCTGTATCTCTCTGTCTCTCTCTGTCTCTCTCTGTCTGTCTCTCTCTCTGTCTCTCTGTCTCACTCTCTCAACTGCAACACGCCGCAAGCCATACTAGCTGGCCTCTCTAGTCCTACGGTTACCCGCGGACTCGTACAACTTCTACAGTAGCCGCAGCTACAAGACGTTGCCCGCATGGCGTATCGCTCCTTGTTTTGGAGCTGTTTAAACACGCCCGCGGCGACACAAGTTTGCGAACTTTGCTGCTAATAAACGTCCGCTGACTAGCGGAAATAATTAGAGAAAGTGCGCAGCTAGCAAACGGGAAACGGCGGCCCGCAACTAGTAACCGACGCGACGTAGCTTTCTTCGTATTCGCTAAACACGGGACCGTTTTCCAGCCGTCGGGCGACGAGCATTTCCGAGACCACGCGAAGTGTTCTTCGCCAGTACATTCTCGAGAGGTATATCTGCAGGAATGTAGTTATTCACGCCACTTGCATTTTCCACTGAAGTTATGCAAAATCGTTTTCATCCCTTACAAACAGCACAAAATCAAAACATTTTAAAAGACTGTAATACGAAAAAAAAAAAATGCCCCACTGAGAGACATATTGTTTGATTGCCTCTACCAAATCAATTATGTTGTCATTATTTGTTGACTTTTACAATATGTTTCTTTTGTGGCACTTTATAACTGTTTATTTGGAAGTAAATGTTTTAACTCTAAGGCAAAAAATACTTTTATTGGCGTCATTTTGTTTGCTTACATTTCAATTTTTTTATGTTTTTAAATCATTGTTTTTATTAGCCATTACAACTAACAACAAGTTTCAAAAAGAAAGTATTTTGGTATGCGCCACAATTACTGCTATTTAATATAAAAACAAACTGTGCTTGGACATGCTTTTGGAAGAAACTACGTATTTACTTCAACAAAAATTACTTGTTTATTGATATAGATTGCATTTTTGTGTCCGGAAGCCATTTTCAGTTACATCTGAAGATCGGCCAAGTGCACGTGTGTGTAAGGGTTCAATTGCTTTAAATTAATGCAAATGACGAAACTAAAAGACTGCAGGAAGACTGGGGTTTTGCAAAGTGTGTTTGAAGGCAGGTATAAATTTGAGATGAATGCTACATTTTTAAATATATAAAACACCAAATAAGCTTTAAAAGTTTTATAATTTGAGGTTCGTATTCAAGTACCAAGGTAATTTCATGGTTTTCGGTATCAGTCAACCTGCTCAACAAATTAAGCGATCTCTTCTCGTAATGTTTTGCATTAAGTATGTCCTTGCAAACGAAAACGCTTATAGAAACCGCATGTGTCATTTAATAGTCGATGTGCATAAATATCCAGTCTATATTCATGTATAACCCTTGTGTATTATTTGCTGGTTTGGTACAACAGAGTTCATTTGTTTCAGAGTACGTGTGAAATTACTTTAGTGAGCTCTTTAAACCAGTTCATGTTTTCCTCAGATGTAAAAACTGGTTTTTCTCTAACAAACATATTTTCGCCAGTAATAATAAACCATTAACGTTTACTGTTAAACATTTGAATATTTATAAACCAAACAAACCTACGTCTGTGCTTCCAGAATTTTACAGCGCCACAAATATCACATTTTTCTACGCACATTTATTAAGTTATCCAAACAGTTAATTACGTTTTTTGTGTTAACCAACACAGTTCATATTTGCTGTAACACAGATTTTTTTTAACTTTAGATTTGTTTACCTTTGGAAAACATTTATTTGGTACTATTTAAACATTTAATTGGTGTTACAGACATTAATATTTTTATACGAAGCATTAATTAATATCTTTCACTGCAAGTGTCTCGCCAGACTGTTGTCAAAATTTCTTACGACCCAGCTAATGGAAACCTGTCAGGTAAATAACTACGATTTTAAAATTGTGATTTTTATTTTCTGAAAACATTTATTAATTATTGATTTGTAGGAACATGACAATTATAAAATACAAAAAGAAACTTTCAAAACACAAAAGCAATAAGAATTCAACTAAAATGTTTACGGAAATTCTTACAAATATGAATAACGTTCCGTGAAGTGACAATATATTCACGGGAAGGGCATTTAATATAAATAACGGGTATTTGTATATATAAAACAAAGTCGGGTTAGTTACACCATAACTCAAGAACTCGAGAACGGCTGGACTCGGAGATGCTACATTATTACACTTGGAACGCTTCATCGAAGAAATTTCACCGTCGAAAGCAAGGCGATGCAGTTCCTGGTCATCCGGATGTGCGTTCTACTGATGATCTTGGTCGTATTTACACAGTTCATCCGAAGAATGATGAATGCTTGTANTTAATTAATATCTTTCACTGCAAGTGTCTCGCCAGACTGTTGTCAAAATTTCTTACGACCCAGCTAATGGAAACCCGTCCGGTAAATAAATACAATTTTAAAATTGTGATTTTTATTTTCTGAAAACATTTATTAATTATTGATTTGTAGGAACATGACAATTATAAAATACAAAAAGAAACTTTCAAAACACAAAAGCAATAAGAATTTAACTAAAATGTTTACGGAAATTCTTACAAATACGCATAACGTTCCGTGAAGTGACAATATATTCACGGGAAGGGCATTTAATTTAAATAACGGGTACTTGTATATATATAAAACAAAGTCGGGTTAGTTACACCATTTATAACTCGAGAACGGCTGGACCGATTTCAATGATTTTAGATTTTTTGGATTTGTCTGCGCCCGGGATAACATATAGGCTATTTAAACATTGTAAAAGTTCACGGAAAAAATAATTTTAATGTAAATTAATTTTCTTATACATTTTAGATGGATGACATTTTTGACATGACATTAACTGAAGTTCAAGTATTGCCTCTAAAATAAATAAGGAATGCTACCATGAAAAAACATGTATATATATCTATAAAACAAAGTTGGGTTAGTTACACCATTTATAACTCGAGAACGGCTGGACTCGGAGATGCTACATTATAACACTTGGAACGCTTCATCGAAGAAATTTCAACGTCGAAAGCAAGGCGATGCAGTTCCTTGTCATCCGGATGTGCGTTCTACTGATGATCTTGGTCGTATTTACACAGTTCATCCGAAGAATGATGAATGCTTGTANGTCATCCGGATGTGCGTTCTACTGATGATCTTGGTCGTATTTACACAGTTCATCCGAAGAATGATGAATGCTTGTATTTGCGGTTGTTGCTGGTGAATGTTCGTGGGCCAACATCATTTGAATCACTACGAACTGTTAATGGTATAGTGTGCCCAACATTTCGTGCTGCATGTCAAGAGCTCAATTTGCTTGAAAACGATACTCATTGGGTCACGACAATCGCTGAAGCAATTATTTCTGCAACTCCAAGTCAGATACCGTGTAATAAACGATAGTAGTAAAGCTGATGCTTCCCATCGAATCCACGTGACCTGTGGAACAAATACAAAGATGTCATGTCAGAAGACATTTTACATAGAATTCGTGTCAGTTCAAGAAATCCCGATCTTGAGGTGAATGATGAGATGCATAACCAGGNCATGTCAGAAGACATTTTACATAGAATTCGTGTCAGTTCAAGAAATCCCGATCTTGAGGTGAATGATGAGATGCATAACCAGGATTTCCTCTTGATCGAAGACATGTGTTACCTCATGTGCGGCAGTTTCTTGGTCAGGTTAGGAATGCCAGCGCCACATCGAGTAATGAATTACGCATTTAATCGAGAATTAGAACGAGAACGTCAATATGNCATGTGCGGCAGTTTCTTGGTCAGGTTAGGAATGCCAGCGCCACATCGAGTAATGAATTACGCATTTAATCGAGAATTAGAACGAGAACGTCAATATGATCGACATGAATTAGACCAATCAGTTCAAACGAATGTGCCCCTGTTGAACCCCCAACAGAAGTAAGTGTATGATACATTAATCAAGGAAATTGATGAGGGAAATGGTGGCTTATTTTTCCTGGATGCCCCCGGTGGAACTGGGAAGACATTGATTTTTGCCACTGTTCGAGCGAGATCCGACATTGCGGTAGCAGTTGCTTCTTCTGGAATAGCGGCCACATTTGCTTCTTCTGGAATAGCGGCCACATTGTTAGAAGGATGCCGTACGGCTCATTCAGCGTTCAAACTGCCGTTAAACCTTCAAACCACTGAACAACCGACCTATAACATTGTGAAACGCTCCGCAATGGCCAAGGTTTTAGTAGCATCTAAAATCATCATCTGGGACGAATGCACAATGGCGCACAAACGCGCATTAGAAGCACTTGACCGAACATTGAAAGANTATAATCCTAAATAAAGCTAAACTAATAGTTAACACGACATTCATTGTGTTAGGCGGTACGATGTCCGCTGGGTCAGCTAGTGATTCAATATAGCTTTTTTTTCTTGTTTTTTTCGTAAAAGTATGGAATATATGTTAATATTATTCTTCACTTTTGAACAAGTTTGATAGACTCTTGGAAGACATTGAAAAATGTTGTCTTTGCTAATTTCCTTATGCCATAAATATATTCTTATTGGTAGGGAGAATAACATGTTGGGTATTAATCTATGAGTATCTTATTTTCTCGCTCATTGTTGTCACATCCATGTTGTCAAATTCCGAAGTAAGTTTCGTTACACGCCGTGATAAAGACTGCATTATGGAAAACAGTTTAATATCTTGTAGGTCTCCAAGTACAGAAATTTGGTTCGTCCATGTTTTTCTCAATAGAGTCGACGCATATTGCGTCCTGAATGCATGAGTATAGTAACACAAAACGCCTTAATTACAATAAAGAGAGTTAAATATCTCGGTCATTTTTAAAAAAATTTCAAATACTGCATCAACAGCGGAATTGTAAGTATTGAAACTGTTATATTTCCAGTGCGCTATTCAATCCTTTTAAAACACACGTATGTGTAAATATGAACTGTTAATGCTTGTTTATTACTTAAATCTGCTTCCGTAGTGCAACACCTATTTATCTGTCAAATGTCCAGTAAAACTAAACATAATTATTGGACAGCCTTTTATTGTCAAGTAATAGATATAATCATCTTTATAACACAACAATTGACAAAAACTCATGTCAGTTGCGGTTTTCTTGCATTCAGAGCACGATATACGGCAAGCAATACAATTTTAAGAAAGTCGCGCGTGTGTTAATGTGCGTGTATGTTTATATACTTCATAAATACATATATGTATATATCTCTCTATATTTTTAGATAGGGGTTATTTCATATTCATAGCAACCGTGTTATAGCTTGCGAACATGTGGCAGCAAAGACCATGAAGTATATATACTGAAAAGCCAAAAAAACTGAAACGCCCGCCTAATATCGTGTAGCCCCCTTCCCCCTTCCACACCTTTTAACCAACAGCTGGCAGAAGTACTGCAAGACGACGTGGCATGGACTCAACTAATGTCTGAAGGCATGCAAGAGGCAATTCACACCATGAATCCTGCAGGGCAATCCACAAATCCAATCTGCGCCAATTTGAGAAAGGGTTGCACGTCTGTCACGTTTAATGATTCTCGTCAGTCGTCGTTTGTCCCGTTCGTTCACTATATTTTTCCGGCCGCAGTGATGTCGAAGATTTGATGTTTTACCGGATTCCCGATATTTACGGTACGCTCGTGAAATGGTGGTACGTGAAAATCCAAATGTTATCGCCACCTCGGAGATGCTATGTCCCATCTCTCGTGCGCCGACTATAACACCACGTTCAAACTCACTTAAATCTGGATAACCTGCCATTGTAGCAGCAGTAATCGATCTAGCTGCCAACCGCTTCGCGTTACTCTGATTGGTTCCATACCTCTGTTATTTGCATACGCACGCCTATACCAGTTTTTTTTTTTTTTTGCTCTTCAGTGTGCTTTTAGAAATCTCTAGATAATAGTACTGAATTCCCCCAATATATGGAGTGCGCGTACATTGCATACCCGGTAGCTGCACGCTGAAATGTCACTATGGTCGACACAGTGATTCCCGTAGTTATGTCTGTATGTTTGAGCAACGCCCCTGCACGTCATTGTAATACGGAGCTGGCAGAATCACTGGGTGACAAAACTTTGCCATATGGAATTGTTGCCCACTGGGTTGAGACTTTAATCAGTTGCACGCAGCCGATGCCCTTCAGTATCTTCCCAGTCGTCGGGAAAGATGTGTGGAGACCTGGGGGAATATCGCGAAGGGTGTTAGCTGTTTGTACGTCCTTTCCTCCTGTACGTTTCTTGTGTACTTTTCGTAGTAAAATAATGTTTACCCTTCTATTTTTCCATTTCGCCCACCCCTTTGCTCATCAACCTGTTCCCATTTTCTTAGTAGCTTTGATGAGTGCATTCCATGTTTGAAACGATGCATTTATAATGTATTACTTCTGCTTTACCTATACCACAGGGTATAACACAGTTGCTAAGGCTTATGAAATATTACCCTCGCGCACGTTTGTGTATACAGTGCGTGTATCTATATAAACATATACACGCATACATATATATACGCATGCATATATGTATACACGCATATATATATATATATATATATATATATTTATTTATAGAGATGGAATTCGACCGACAAACTTTGTAAAGTGATTCCTTATGCAAAATATGTTGGGAAAATACGGGACACTTTATCGATAAACTGAATATTAAGGGAGATATGAGCCCTTAAAAATCGTGTTTTACAACTGTATTGTTACAAAGTATTGAAAACGGAGTGACTTTAAATAACAATTCTCCGCAAATTATTTTATGTGATCGGGAGATTCAACCCAACAGCAAACTCNCGCCCCTGCACGTCATTGTAATACGGAGCTGGCAGAATCACTGGGTGACAAAACTTTGCCATATGGAATTGTTGCGCACTGAGTTGAGACTTTAATCAGTTGCACGCAGCCGATGCACTTCAGTATCTTCCCAGTCGTCGGGAAAGATGTGTGGAGACCTGGGGGAATATCGCGAAGGGTGTTAGCTGTTTGTACGTACTTTCCTCCTGTAGGTTTCTTGTGTACTTTTCCTAGTAAAATAATGTTTACCCTTCTATTTTTCCATTTCGCCCACCCCTTTGCTCATCAACCTGTTCCCATTTTCTTAGTAGCTTTGATGAGTGCATTCCAAGTTTGAAACGATGCATTTATAATGTATTACTTCTGCTTTACCTATACCACAGGGTATAACACAGTTGCTAAGGCTTATGAAATATTACCCTCGCGCACGTTTGTGTATACAGTGCGTGTATCTATATAAACATATATACGCATACATATATATACGCATACATATATGTATACACGCATATATATATATATATATATTTATAGAGATGGAATTCGACCGACAAACTTTGTAAAGTGATTCCTTATGCAAAATATGTTGGGAAAATACGGGACACTTTATCGATAAACTGAATATTAAGGGAGATATGAGCCCTTAAAAATCGTGTTTTACAACTGTATTGTTACAAAGTATCGGANAAAAATCGTGTTTTACAACTGTATTGTTACAAAGTATCGGAAACGGAGTGACTTTAAATAACAATTCTCCGCAAATTATTTTATGTGATCGGGAGATTCAACCCAACAGCAAACTCGAATCAATACCTCCCGCCGTAAAGAAAATAACAGGGATGATAACACTCTCATTGCGTATAACTTCCTTACCGTCAGGAATTATAAACGGCTGATACGGGCTCTCTAGTTGCAATTGCCCGGGACCCACCGTTTTCGTGTAACACGCATACAGACCTTCTGGCGAGCAGCGATACAGTTCCAAGCGCGTAGGCAATAGTTCATGCTTCCTGCAGGGAACCACACACCGACTGTCGTCACAAAACGAACACGCAGTTTTAGTACTTGAAGCATGTTATTAATGGTACATGTTGTTTACAGCCAGTGTTAGACATCCGTCCACATCGCCTGTGAAGGCGGCACAGCAGTACAACATAGAAACGGGTTGTTAGTATTGCCTACGTGCTAGGCGCTGTATCGTTGCAGCCGAATCTTTGTGCGTTTTACACGAAAAGGGTGTGATGTGGGCAGTTGCAAACAGTCATCTTAGTTGATTACGTCTTACTGTACAATAAATCAGCATCAAACTTTATAGTTCTTGGCTGTAAAAAAACTTGTATACAATAAGAGGGGGGTCACACCAGTCATTTTCATATTACGGTCGAGGTATTGATGAGTGTCTGACCATGGAATGAATATCCCGATAACATATGGCAATGTGCGCAGAATTATAATTTAATTTCACTCAATTTCCTATATATATAGCCAAAATACAGTTAAAAAATAAGATTTTCAAGGGCTTATTTATTGCTTAATATTTAGTTCAGGTATAAAGTTTTCCACCTATTTCCTACTTAATTTTGCTTAAGGAGTCACCTCACGATGTTTGTCGGTCGAGTTGCTTCACAACACATATATATATATATATATATATATATATATATATACAAAAATATATATAAATGGGAAATAGGTGGGAAACTTTATACCTGAACTAAATAAACTGAATTTTTTAACTCCTTGGATGTGCCTGGCTTACCACCGCACAATTTACAACTGAAGGTTGGCTCGGTAGTCATAATGCTTTGAAATCTAAACCAACCAAAACTATGCAATGGGACGCGTTTGTTGATAAGAAAAATGATGGCCAATGTGATTCACGCGACGATACTCAAAGGAAAATTCAAATATGAGGAAGTTCTCATTCCGAGGATCCCTGTGATCGCAACCGATATGCCTCTTGAGTTTAAACGACTTCAATTTCCGATTCGTCTTGCATTCGCCATGACGATTAACAAATCTCAAGGCCAATCCTTGAGTGTTTGTGGTTTGAATCTAGAAAATGCATGTTTTTCTTATGGTCAATTATACGTGGTATGTTCACGCGTCGGCAAACCATCGGCTTTATTTGTTCTTGCGCCTGATAACAAAACGAAAAATGTCGTATATCACAATGTGCTTCACTGAAAACCCATGCAGCATAATACAGCTGATACGCCATTGAAATACTTGATTTTTGTACTTTTATTGATTTTTTATTTTCTTTATATATATTATCCTAATAAACTATTGAACTTAATAAATTTTGAGTATTAATTTTATTTTACTTTAATATAATCCTAAATAAAGCTAAACTAATAGTTAACACGACATTCATTGTGTTAGGCGGTACGATGTCCGCTGGGTCAGCTAGTGATTCAATATAGCTTTTTTTTCTTGTTTTTTTCGTAAAAGTATGGAATATATGTTAATATTATTCTTCACTTTTGAACAAGTTTGATAGACTCTTGGAAGACATTGAAAAATGTTGTCTTTGCTAATTTCCTTATGCCATAAATATATTCTTATTGGTAGGGAGAATAACATGTTGGGTATTAATCTATGAGTATCTTATTTTCTCGCTCATTGTTGTCACATCCATGTTGTCAAATTCCGAAGTAAGTTTCGTTACACGCCGTGATAAAGACTGCATTATGGAAAACAGTTTAATATCTTGTAGGTCTCCAAGTACAGAAATTTGGTTCGTCCATGTTTTTCTCAATAGAGTCGACGCATATTGCGTCCTGAATGCATGAGTATAGTAACACAAAACGCCTTAATTACAATAAAGAGAGTTAAATATCTCGGTCATTTTTAAAAAAATTTCAAATACTGCATCAACAGCGGAATTGTAAGTATTGAAACTGTTATATTTCCAGTGCGCTATTCAATCCTTTTAAAACACACGTATGTGTAAATATGAACTGTTAATGCTTGTTTATTACTTAAATCTGCTTCCGTAGTGCAACACCTATTTATCTGTCAAATGTCCAGTAAAACTAAACATAATTATTGGACAGCCTTTTATTGTCAAGTAATAGATATAATCATCTTTATAACACAACAATTGACAAAAACTCATGTCAGTTGCGGTTTTCTTGCATTCAGAGCACGATATACGGCAAGCAATACAATTTTAAGAAAGTCGCGCGTGTGTTAATGTGCGTGTATGTTTATATACTTCATAAATACATATATGTATATATCTCTCTATATTTTTAGATAGGGGTTATTTCATATTCATAGCAACCGTGTTATAGCTTGCGAACATGTGGCAGCAAAGACCATGAAGTATATATACTGAAAAGCCAAAAAAGCTGAAACGCCCGCCTAATATCGTGTAGCCCCCTTCCCCCTTCCACACCTTTTAACCAACAGCTGGCAGAAGTACTGCAAGACGACGTGGCATGGACTCAACTAATGTCTGAAGGCATGCAAGAGGCAATTCACACCATGAATCCTGCAGGGCAATCCACAAATCCAATCTGCGCCAATTTGAGAAAGGGTTGCACGTCTGTCACGTTTAATGATTCTCGTCAGTCGTCGTTTGTCCCGTTCGTTCACTATATTTTTCCGGCCGCAGTGATGTCGAAGATTTGATGTTTTACCGGATTCCCGATATTTACGGTACGCTCGTGAAATGGTGGTACGTGAAAATCCAAATGTTATCGCCACCTCGGAGATGCTATGTCCCATCTCTCGTGCGCCGACTATAACACCACGTTCAAACTCACTTA
>NQII01005951.1:146777-159090 GCA_002778355.1 Clitarchus hookeri
TTTTTTTTGTATTATAACCCGACGTTTTGTTTGAGTTATAGATAAAATAATATCTGGTTCCAAAAAATGTTATGGTGAGCTTTGTTTATGTTTAAGGGTGGTAGATTTCAAGAATTTTAGTGTCTGATTTTTATAGCAGAGCGTTGATTAATTAAGTTTATTATGGGAATGGTTATTTGGCAGTACATGACACAAACAGTCTTGAGGAGCAGAACCTCCCTTGAAAAACTCTACCGCAGCACGGCATTGTCCACCAATTTGATAAGAAATGAGATCACTCTTGTAAGAGACGAAATTTCTTGCTTACCAATCCAAGTATAATAATATTTTACACCCGAGTTAATGCAAGTATGAGACGAACGTTAGTGTCTAAAAACAGTGCCAGTTTTCTTTAAAAAATGTACACATAAGGAAAAGTAATAAAAAAAAAGTAATGACACCGTACACAGGCATTAAGTGAAACAAAAATTTCCACTCTTTTTTTTTACATAATTAATAATATTGCGCAACATACAAATAGTCGTCAGCGCTTTAAGATGATTGTATTACTCGGTGTTTACAGATACATTTAAAATTCAAACTTTTTTATCTGATTAGCCAGAAGCGAGGTCCTCACAGAAACAGAAGGCGCTCCCATCAGTGTGTAAATAGGAAGTGTGTATCCAAGTCCTCTATCCATATGCAGACGACCAACCGCATACACACCGTGTGTAACGAAAATCGACAAGAGCACTTCCTGGCGGAATTTAGCTACACTGAGCGTTTGAATCTCTATGGTCGTTACGAGGACTCGTTCAGAAAATGATAACATTTGACCACTTCTGAGGACCTGACCGCGGTGCTTTCAACGTTCGAGGTCCTAGCAGCGCCGTCAGAAATTCACCCGTTCGTCCTCGCAGGCTACCTTCCACTCACTCACACCTCCCCCTTAAATACTAGGTCAAGGAAAACCTTTCTTCTAATACGAGGCATTGAAAACAACGACGAGNCACTCACACCTCCCCCTTAAATACTAGGTCAAGGAAAACCTTTCTTCTAATACGAGGCATTGAAAACAACGACGAGGTACTGAAGTGAAAGTACTTTGCCTAATGGAAAATCCTCGTAGAACGTATTTCCTCCCACTCTTCGTGTTCCGCCCTGCCACCTGGCGCAGCTCTGACGTCACGCCACGCCTTGTTTACCCGTCATGCGGTGGACACGACTGGCATATCCTGTCGACATTTCTGCCCGACAAGCTGTCCACGGCTTGTAGTATTGGCGGAGAACACGGCAATGCGTGGCCCGACCTCACGCGTCCGAAGCTATGGCAGGGTTTCTTCCTCTCAGGTTAGGAACAAAACGTGGTTTCTCATGGGAGAGTTCGGCATAGGGAACATTTCTGCCGCTAGATGCGCACTGTTCCGAAAGGTAACTTCCAATTAAAAATNATGGGAGAGTTCGGCATAGGGAACATTTCTGCCGCTAGATGCGCACTGTTCCGAAAGGTAACTTCCAATTAAAAATTTTTAAGCGCGTGTGCCACGACGGAAGATTCTTTTCCGAGATTTCACGCAAGTCTGTATGGCCGCTTGTATGGAAGGTATGGCCGACTGCTGGCAGTTTCCATGGACGTTTTCGTAATTGATCGTGAGCAATATTCGATAGAAGGTTTCCTATGAAGTTGAAATTTTAGCCAACCAGTGAGAGGATGGAGGAGTCATTTTGTTTATTTGGTTTTGATAAATAGCGCAAGATANCCCAGCCATTAAAAAAAAACTCTTACATTGACATGGAAGTGTAGTGTATTTTTTGTATTATAACCCGACGTTTTGTTTGAGTTATAGATAAAATAATATCTGGTTCCAAAAAATGTTATGGTGAGCTTTGTTTATGTTTAAGGGTGGTAGATTTCAAGAATTTTAGTGTCTGATTTTTATAGCAGAGCGTTGATTAATTAAGTTTATTATGGGAATGGTTATTTGGCAGTACATGACACAAACAGTCTTGAGGAGCAGAACCANCGTTGATTAATTAAGTTTATTATGGGAATGGTTATTTGGCAGTACATGACACAAACAGTCTTGAGGAGCAGAACCACCCTTGAAAAACTCTACCGCAGCACGGCATTATCCACCAATTTGATAAGAAATGAGATCACTCTTGTAAGAGACGAAATTTCTTGCTTACCAATCCAAGTATAATAATATTTTACACCCGAGTTAATGCAAGTATGAGACGAACGTTAGTGTCTAAAAACAGTGCCAGTTTTCTTTAAAAAATGTACACATAAGGAAAAGTAATAAAAAAAAAGTAATGACACCGTACACAGGCATTAAGTGAAACAAAAATTTCCACTCTTTTTTTTTTACATAATTAATAATATTGCGCAACATACAAATAGTCGTCAGCGCTTTAAGATGATTGTATTACTCGGTGTTTACAGATACATTTAAAATTCAAACTTTTTTATCTGATTAGCCAGAAGCGAGGTCCTCACAGAAACGGAAGGCGCTCCCATCAGTGTGTAAATAGGAAGTGTGTACCCAAGTCCTCTATCCATATGCAGACGACCAACCGCATACACACCGTGTGTAACGAAAATCGACAAGAGCACTTCCTGGCGGAATTTAGCTACACTGAGCGTTTGAATCTCTACGGTCGTTACGAGGACTCGTTCAGAAAATGATAAAATTTGACCACTTCTGAGGACCTGACCGCGGTGCTTTCAACGTTCGAGGTCCTAGCAGCGCCGTCAGAAATTCACCCGTTCGTCCTCGCAGGCTACCTTCCACACACTCACACCTCCCCCTTAAATACTAGGTCAAGGAAAACCTTTCTTCTAATACGAGGCATTGAAAACAACGACGAGGTACTGAAGTGAAAGTACTTTGCCTAATGGAAAATCCTCGTAGAACGTATTTCCTCCCACTCTTCGTGTTCCGCCCTGCCACCTGGCGCAGCTCTGACGTCACGCCACGCCTTGTTTACCCGTCATGCGGTGGACACGACTGGCATATCCTGTCGACATTTCTGCCCGACAAGCTGTCCACGGCTTGTAGTATTGGCGGAGAACACGGCAATGCGTGGCCCGACCTCACGCGTCCGAAGCTATGGCAGGGTTTCTTCCTCTCAGGTTAGGAACAAAACGTGGTTTCTCATGGGAGAGTTCGGCATAGGGAACATTTCTGCCGCTAGATGCGCACTGTTCCGAAAGGTAACTTCCAATTAAAAAATTTTAAGCGCGTGTGCCACGACGGAAGATTCTTTTCCGAGATTTCACGCAAGTCTGTATGGCCGCTTGTATGGAAGGTATGGCCGACTGCTGGCAGTTTCCATGGACTTTTTGTAATTGATCGTGAGCAATATTCGATAGAAGGTTTCCTATGAGGTTGAAATTTTAGCCAACCAGTGAGAGGATGGAGGAGTCATTTTGTTTATTTGGTTTTGATAAATAGCGCAAAATANGTTGAAATTTTAGCCAACCAGTGAGAGGATGGAGGAGTCATTTTGTTTATTTGGTTTTGATAAATAGCGCAAAATAATTAAACACTCATAAATGGTAAATTAAAAATTAATGAAAATGTTTACTGATTGAAAATGGTGAAAATTGTGTTAAAACATACGTGTTTATTTAAAACAAAATTTCCAGTTATAACATTGAAACGATTAGGCTCTGTGCTTGAATGCGTAATGCTGAAGTCGTGAGTGAAGATTGTTTCTGAACCACAGTTCCAGAAGAAAAACCACAAAAATGGCACTCGTCTTTACTTGCACGGCAACAAGTATAGTTGGGTAGGTTGTTCCAAAGAACCCTCTTTAACTGCTTGCATGCAGGCTCAGATAGCAGGTCTCATGGAATCTTCCTCCCGAGATAGTACGGAAAATTGTATGGTGGCGTGCAGGCATAATATATGCGAATAATAAAAGAGAAAAATTTTACTTAATTAGAACGTTATTTAATATTTTATTTATCATTTTTATAATTATCCTGTTTTTAAACGTAGAAAATAGAGCAAATCTGGTACACATGCCACGCTAGAGCTTAACTAGTGGCGAATATTTTTGGTTGTCAAACTGTTAACATTTGTCTTCCCAACCTGTAGACGAAGTAACCTTAGCTTTGTTCTCCGTTGGCGAGAGTTCCAATCTATAGTGTACTAGTGTTCAACTGANCCTGTAGACGAAGTAACCTTAGCTTTGTTCTCCGTTGGCGAGAGTTCCAATCTATAGTGTACTAGTGTTCAACTGTGTTGAAACGTCGGCGCTTCGCAGTTACTAGAACTGGAATAGATTTTTTTTTTCTGTTTGCGCGGTTATGTATATTTTAGTGAATAATTATTCTAAGGATAAGAGTTTTTGCCAGAAAAGTTAAAAATCAATTGAAAGGTAAAATTGCGGACATAATGATTATCACAAACAGACTTCCAGTAAATTTCACAAATCTTTCCGTGAATCCATGGAACCTCTCTGTTAATTTCTAAGTTAGTTTTCTGAACTTCCAGTTAAAAAAAATATATATCATGAAAATATACATAATTTTCGTTATTTGGATGTTCTAATGAGTATATAAAATATATTTTTTTTTAAACCTAAAATATTTTATACTTGAATAAGATTTGAACCCGAATAAAAGTAGTCATATTCTCATGACTCTATTCACTCACCTTCAATTATCTCTTAATAATTTCGGTGTAANAGTAGTCATATTCTCATGACTCTATTCACTCACCTTCAATTATCTCTTAATAATTTCGGTGTAATTTTTCAATTTCTTGTACAGTCACATAAGCAAATCTCTCAGTTTCCATTAAAATTAGTGTATTTTATATACTGCTAATTGCTACAGAAGTCTGATTATGCTCTTTGATGTTTGAAAGGATAGGTATAGTCTATTCACGGTTTCTTCACACTTTTTGAAACAAACCTTTGAAAAATCACTCCATGTACGACATGTTTGATTGTTTCCTAAATATGCCAGGTATAACGAGCGTTTTATACTTGCGTAAACATAAAAANCCATGTACGACATGTTTGATTGTTTCCTAAATATGCCAGGTATAACGAGCGTTTTATACTTGCGTAAACATAAAAATTATCTTTTTTTCAGTTAAATAGAACATTCACTTAGATTTTATCTTCTATACGAATAAAGACACGAAGAAAACAGGTGTGTTTGCAACGCCTAGTAAGGAATAGTTCCTATGCAAAACATTATTACCCCGAGTGCGCACGAACGCGGTGCGTTGTCCTTTTGGTGTAGTTTTCCAGACTTATTTCAGCTTTATTTGCATGAGGCGGAGGAATATCCTGGAAGTAGTACTTCAGCAGGGCTTCAGAAAAGTCGTGAGTAATCGTGACTGGACTATATAAGTGACGTCCGTGGATATTCTAGCGCCACCCGTATCGCTCCCTTGCTTCTCGGCCTCGAGCGGGCGAGAATGCTCCCGTGATCGTCTACTCTACACACAGAAGTAGAGTGGCTTTCGGAGGAGCACCGCACCAGACTATACNGAGAATGCTCCCGTGATCGTCTACTCTACACACAGAAGTAGAGTGGCTTTCGGAGGAGCACCGCACCAGACTATAAAACGCACGGAACTCGTTAAAGGCTGTTCACTATAAAGTGAGCACTTTTGAAATCAACCTTGGAAAAAAAAGTTACTGCTCTCACCTGCATACATTTTAACGGACGCACTGAGTTACTTGCGGCCAGTCATGTTAGTAACGATGGAGGTGAAAGTAGTTTTATACGAAAAAAATTTTGGGTGACCATTAGTGATAACTTAAATAATTTCTGTCACTTTCCGTTTTTTTTTAATGCATCAAAGTGTAAAAGCAAGCATGTTTGTAAAATATTCACTTTTCTAATCATTTCACAGTTTTACCTGACCGGCGCATGAATAAGGGGATGAGGTCCATAGCAATGTTATTTTACATAAGGCGGAAGAATACACAACGTGCATACAAGTAGATCATAAGCAGGGCTTTTAAAAGTGCTCAGTTTACAGTGAACAGTCATTAAAAACTAGTACGTACATTAGCAAAATTGTCATAAAAATACTATTTATGTTGCACATGAAAGTATAATGCATATATTTTCAAACATTGTAAAATGTAATGCTAAAAATTACTTATTTAAAAGTTATTTTCAAAATTAATTGATAAGATTCTGTTAATAATGAAAATTTAAGCGTATTTCCGTTTTTTATGTTTCGCAAAACACATTTTGCTGAAAAAAATCTTTATGAAGAAATATTTTTACTCGCTTGGGTTGTACGTAAAAGATAATTGGTAATAATATGTACAAGAATCATAAGAAAATAGTTTATATGCATATCCGTTTCAGGCAGAAAAGTTATCATTTTATTACTGAAATTAAGGTACATAAAATTTGTTATTATAAATGTTCGCGTTATTACTACCAATATTTTTTTACACTCAACCATAGTTATTTTATGAATGTACTATTTGACGAAGTTTTCTTGCTAAATGTGGCTTCTGAGCTTCCACAAGGACATACGCTTCATTCTCATTAAAAATAAAGTTGTTACTTACTTTTTTTAATCATTTAAATAAATAATATTTAAGAAAATATATACACATGTGTTTGCATATGCTGTATATGTACATATATAAGGATATTTTACAGTGTAGGCATTTTTTCTTTCATGCGCAAAATAAATCATAATTGTCTGATATTGCGTCATCCGCTGGGAGACGTTGCATTAGTGTGGATTGTGAACCAGAATTGATTGATCGGTGAATTAATGGTAATAAAACTATAAACGTCAAATTTAACACGACTTAAATTTTTCTATAAAAGCAACAAACAACCTTTCGCGTGCATTCGACACCTGTGTTCTTGTATCACTAGCACGTGTGTAACCTGTGTGGAACACTCCGTTTGACATCCCAGCGGATGATGCAACCTACCCCGCCACAGCTACAGTCAAATGCATACACCTATGAACACCCCGTTATACTTCGAAAAGCGCCCGTCGGGTTCTCAAAATAATCACGTCACTGAACTCGCCGCTAAGTAACATGTTATGGTATTGGTAAAAATGTGTTCACTCCGATTAAAAGTACCAAAGTTGATAACGATATGTCACTACTTAATTACATCTCGGAACAGACATAGGCGGTATTTTACGAGCCTNAAGTACCAAAGTTGATAACGATATGTCACTACTTAATTACATCTCGGAACAGACATAGGCGGTATTTTACGAGCCCTTTAGTATCATTTATGAATTCGATATCGAAATTTTGACACCTTCAGCGGTTCGGAAAATATTTGACGTTAACATCTTAGCTGAATAGCCATTTATATTTCTTCTTTTAGCGCATTTACATTTTTTACAAATGCCTTTAAATGTAGTCGNAAGTACCAAAGTTGATAACGATATGTCACTACTTAATTACATCTCGGAACAGACATAGGCGGTATTTTACGAGCCTTTTAGTATCATTTATGAATTCGATATCGAAATTTTGACACCTTCAGCGGTTCGGAAAATATTTGACGTTAAGATCTTAGCTGAATAGCCATTTATATTTCTTCTTTTAGCGCATTTACATTTTTTACAAATGCCTTTAAATGTAGTCGCCAAATGTTATCCACGCTTCGTCTGGTAGTCGGGAAATTGCACGATTCTATTCATAATTTTAAATTGATGCTGCTTTAATTACGTCTCAGTTACTTGACGAAAGTTCACAATTTGTTTTTTAGGCAGCGTAATGTATATTGCCAGAGGGGTATGATTATACTTTCAATTAGTTCGGTTGAGTTGAGAGATTTGGGCGGCTCTTAACAACGAGGTCTGGAGAGCCGATGAGGGTGAAATGAGGTGAGAATGGAGCAGCACCGGAATGCAAGGACGGGGGAAACGGGAGATCCTCAAGGAAACCCGCCGACCAGCGGCATCGTCCGGCACGATTCCCACTTGCGAAATCGTGCCGGACGATGNGAGCCACCCAGATCTCCTCACTCGCGTAAAATTCAGGAGTGACCCGACAGGGGATCGAAGCCGGTTCACCTTGGTGTACTTTCAAACTAGGCGACCCTAAACAACTGGAGTAAGCTATAAAGGAGTAGTTGAAAATGACGTGTGATATCTATGCTCGCTATTCCAAATCATAGTTGTAACCTGGGCGCCATGTTTGCCCAAGTGCGAATCGAACGAGAGAGTAAATTAAAAGGCGGCGAGTTTCGATTACGTTTCCAGAATTCAGCGNCGAACGAGAGAGTAAATTAAAAGGCGGCGAGTTTCGATTACGTTTCCAGAATTCAGCGGGGGCGGCTAATTCGAAACGTGGGGCACAGGAGGGCGTGGCGGGCGGCACCCGCCCCTGGGGCGCCCAGCATATTCATTAAACGAACCGGGCGCCGCAAAATGCAAGTCTGCGGTATTTGTGCGGGCCGCTCGCCCGGGTTCGCAGTATTTAGACCCGCCGGCCGACACGCCCGCCCTTGTTAATGCATATTCACAAGCCGTGTTCCNCACACCACTACTCTCTCTCTCTCTCTCTCTCTCTCTTGCATTTTCTCTTTCGCTCTCGCACACTGACACACTGCTCACAAGCGTGTTCAGGTAGCTTTCCCGACACGCGGAAACAGCACTTCAGTGTCTCACTCCTGAAGTGGAAAATTTTACAAAAGCAGAGATCCCCTGTCGAGTGCAGTAAAGTGATAGTGCTTGTGACAGTTGCAACTCATTATTTAGCTTTATTACACATATTTTGGGGAATAATCTCTCCATCCCCCCCCCTCTTCCAAAAATTTTCGAATAAATTATTTAGAAAATATAAAGTACAGAATCAATAGACCACAATGGTTCACAAAAGGTACAAATTACAGATAGGAAACATTATTTAAAAAATTCTGTAATAGAACCCCGCAAATTACACTTTTTAATATGAATGCAATATTAAAATCCACGTAATATTTGCACCTAACTTATTACATATTACATGATAAGTAAGCCCCCCGCCGGAACAAAGTCTCGCAATATAAGTGTATTGTTAAGAGTCCCTCTCTGCTCGTCTGCCCCTGAGGCGGGAAGCTATTCCTTATATTTCCTTCGTCGTTCTCTCCAGAACAATTTCGTACAGCCAATGACGTAGTGGGCATTCCTCAGTGACGCCGCGCGTGGCAAGCATGCTCCTCGAAGGTCTCTCTCCTCAGGGCGGAGACAGGAGGAAGTGCGAGCCGATGACAAGCCGAGCAATGTGCCCCGCACGCACTCCGTCGATGGCTCACGCCCCAGGAGTAGGGCGGGCTGCTGCGCGCCCAGGTAAGTTTCACGTCCCGGACGCCTCCAGCTGCCGCCACGTAGTTTCACGTTGGTCTCACAAATCTTAGCACGTTACTTCTTGTAACGTGTGCTCGCGGTTAGAGATGTGATTCCGTCACAAGCGTCTGTGGACAGTCACAGTTTGCGCAAGTGAAAACCTGGGGCAGTTCCCCANTTAGAGATGTGATTCCGTCACAAGCGTCTGTGGACAGTCACAGTTTGCGCAAGTGAAAACCTGGGGCAGTTCCCCGCGACACACCAAGGAACATATTAAAGTATAATTCATTCACGGTTACTTACAATGTTTCCGAAGCCCTGCTAAAGTTCTTCTTCAGCATATTACTCAGCCTCATGCAAAGAGGTTGTATTAGACGCCATATTTGATTTATTGGTTTTTTTTTTTTACTATTACCTGCATTTTAGATTAATTTTCGAAAATGTAACTTTTTTAGGGCATATTACATCATTTTATTATATTGTAGGTATAGTTGTCGTTTCATTTCTTGCACTACTATCGCTTGTGTAGTCGTTATCAGATGGTAATAAATAATTAACTCCCATTTATTCCACATGATAAGAAAATAAAAGTACTCCATACTTATAACAGTTATACAACCACCTACATAATATACTATGCCTTGTCGAAGAAAATTGTTTTAATAAATAATTAGGAATATATTTTATTGCTCAAAAACCTGGTAACGTCACTATGATATATGTGTGTCCCCATAACCGAGTTAAAAAAATTACATCAAAGGAACAACGTACTGCATACGTGTGCACTCATTTTTATAATATTTCGCATAAGAATTATACCATAAAACTAGGGATTACCAACATCCCTATTTTATCACGGTTTTATTCATATTAAGTATAAAATAAGTATTGCAATTTATAGATTATATATAAGTTCAATTTAAACAAAAATAAGATGTTTTTATGTTAGCATAAGTATAAAAAACTTGTGATACATAGCATATTTAGGAAATAATAACAAACGTCATACATGGGGTGATTCTCCTACGGTTTGATTCAAGAAGTATGAAGCTACCACTAATAGACTATTGTACGCTTGGTCAAGTTTTAAAACACCTTTATCATATACACTGAAAAGCAAAAAAACTGGTACATCTGTCTAATATCATGAAGGGCCCCCGTGAACACGCAGAAGTGCAGCAAGACGACGTGACATGGACTCGACTAATGTCTGAAGGTATGCAGGAGGCAATTCACACCATGAATCCTGCAGGGCATTCCACAAATCCATAGGAGTGCGAGGCGGTGGAGATCTCTTCTGAACAGCACGTTGCAAGGCATCCCAGATATGCTCAATAATGTTCATGTCTGGTGATTTAGGTGGCCAATGGAAGTGTCTAAAGTCAGAAGAGTGTTCCTGGAGCCACTCGGTAGCAACTCTCGACGTGTGGGGTGTCGCATTGTCCTGCTGGAATTGTCCACGTCCGTAGGAATGCACAATGGACATGAATGGGTGCAGGTGATCGGACAGGATGCTTACGTATCTGTCACCTGTCAGAGTTCTATTTAGACGTATCAGGGGTCCCATTTCACGCCAACAGCACACGCCCCATACCATGACAGAGCCTCCACCAGTTTGAACAGTACCCTGTTGACACGTAGAGTCCATGGATTGATGAGGATGTCTCCATACCCGTACACGTCCATCCGCCCGATGCAATTGGAAACGAGACTCATCAGACAAGGCAACGTGTTTCCAGTCATCAAAAGTCCAATGGCGGTTTTGGCGGGCCCAGGCGAGGCGTAAAGCTTTGTGTCATGCAGTCAACAACGGTACACGAGTGGGCCTTCGTCTCCGAAAGCCCATATCAATGATGGTCCGTTGAATAGTTCGCACGCTGGATGTTATTGATGCCCCAGCATTGAAATATGCGCCAATTTGAGAAAGGGTTGCACGTCTGTCACATTTAATGATTATCGTCAGTCGTCGTTTGACTTGTTCGTTCACGATCTTTTTCCGGCCGCAGCTATGTCGAACATTTGATGTTTTACCGGATTCCCGATATTATGGTACACTCGTGAAATGGTCGTACGTGAAAATCAAAATTTTATTGCTACTTCGGAGATGCTATGTCCCATCTCTCGTGCGCCTACTATAACACCACGGTCAAAGTCACTTAAATCTTGATAACGTGCCATTGTAGCATCAGTAACCGATCTAGCAACTTTGCCAGACGCTTGTTGTCTGATATAGGCACCGCCGACATTATCACGTTACTCTTATTGGTTCCATACCTCTGTTATTTGCATATGTACGCCTATATCAGTTTTTTTGGCTCTCTCCTGTGTAAATATGGGAGGAAAAAACGATAGTATGGAGCAAAACTCTGTGATTGTATGAATGCCTATTTACAAATTCCCACATATGTAATAACTCCTTTATACAACAGTTTTCGGCCATACTTCTTTTTCGTCTGAGTACAAGGTCAAAATTATCGGAATGGTTTTAAAACATTAACAACTTTAAAAATTTGTTTTATCTATTTTTGTTATTTCAAAACTGTAAACATTGGTTTCTTTAGTCATGTGTTATAAATGTGTAAATCCTCACAATTTTGAGTAAAAATTTTATATTACATAAGGCCCCATTTCGGTACGTTGCACTGGGTTCCCAGCTATGATCCTATGTTAGATTTAACTGCAAAAACCACTCATGTTATTACTATTATAGTTCATTTATGGTAATAGGTTAGTTTAAATTAAACACATTACAAAATTTTTGGAATATACATACAGAATGCAGAAAAGTATGGTATATACATAAAATAAGCAGAGCAATTAGAAATTACCAACGGTACCGATACAAAACGTAAAATTCAAAGTGTTTCTAATAACAAAAAAAAATTACAATATCACAGACAAATAAACACGGCTTGAGAGATTTGGGCGGCTCTTAACAACGAGATATTGAGAGCCGGCGAGGTTGAAATGAGGTGAGAATGGAGCTGCACCGGAATGCAAGGGCGGGGGAAACGGGAGATCTCCGAGTAAACCCGCCG
>NQII01005952.1:0-65861 GCA_002778355.1 Clitarchus hookeri
ACTGCACGCCAGTTCAGAGCCCTGAACGTAACGGCGATGGTGCTGTATAAGCGCGTGCCAGAATAACCCTTACAACTCCCGCGCTTCTCGGCCAAAAAAGGAGAAAAACGACGCAGGCAGGCGGACCCCTTAATAGCCCGCTATGTTCAATGGCGCATTAATTATCATGTCGACATATAACAGTAGCGAACCGAAAATCAGTGGTTTTCAGTTTATCAATCTCACAAACACATTTAATGGCCGAGCATTGTTTATTCAGTCTTACGGTATTTCTTGAGGGGCACAATTTCTNCTTGAGGGGCACAATTTATATTTTATCCTTCTTGCTTACCAGACTTGATAATAAGATTGATTATATGAAGGTACGATATTTTAAAAGTGAGATGATATAAATACCTGACTACCCGTGTTGAAACTGCCAACAAACACAATTAAACTTTAATATATTATAAACGTAATTTCGTATTCACACAACAACTACAAAAAGTATGCCAGAATCACAATTATACTATATTTGTATCACAAAAATAAATTCATCCAATTAATTCACAAAATATTTAACAAAGGGAGTTGAACATCATTGCCTTCATTAATTCAAGATGTGCTTAGTAAAAGTTGTTTCACAAAAAAATAAGGAACGTGAAAAATAAAAAAATATGCAAATTTCCCCCAATTTTGGAAGCTTAGAGAAAAATTTTTAACAAGTGACTGGATGGATATATTAGATAACTAACAACTAATTTTAAAACAAAAATTCATATGTTTTTTGATACAATTTTCGTAGCATGTAGGTTTTTTTTTTTGCTTATAATAATGCCAGGTAGAAACCGCTACAGTTAAAAATCATTTGGGAAAAAAATAATCTATGATTTTTGCTGTTAAATGTATTTAATTTAAGTGGCCGATAAATTAGTTTATATTCCTTGACGTACAAAGCGGTTCGTAACTTTTGTGTTTTTTTTTGCGAAAATATGGCATCTATAAGGAAGCTTTCAGACATATTAGTGGTCTCTACGCTTGGCCTGTGTACAAACGTATCCCTGGTTAATTAACCTGGCGATGAAATGACCTGGTTTACTTCATGTTGAGTTGTGTGAGATTATCAAGCGTCATTTTCAGCGCCTAGCTTTACACATCAAAAGGACGGAACACAACACGGTGCGTAGTGAAACGAGTGTAAGGCGCTACTGATTAAAGGGAAGGAAAGAGGTCAAGTCTCTGTTCGCTCACAGAAACCTCTCCTCTACTTTCTCTTATACTCACTTTTCCTGTCACTCTTCTATTCCTCTACCTCTCTCAATCCCTTTCTCTCTCTTCTATCTCTCTAGAGGTCATAATGCGGTAAAAGCCAAAGGTTTCTTAAAGCTCGACCTCACCGCTTTGGCAGAAATTTTTCGTTTTCGCGTCATAATTTTGTATTCCTAGTAATGACGAGTTGTTAAAAAATTTTTGTGCGCATTTTTAATTGTTCGTTATCTGCTAATTGTAAAAAGTTTGGAACATGTTTATATTTTATCAAAACGTCCCTGCCAATTGCAAGCAGGAAATAACACACAGTGAAAATTAGATACAAAAGTATTAAATAACTACTAAATTGAAAATTTTATATAATTAAACATTTTCAATAATAAATCTCAAACTGTAATTATGACACGAAAACGAAGAATTTCTGCAAAATAGGTGAAGCCAAGTCTTAACCTTTGTGATGTGGAAGACCCTTTTAAAATGATGTACATTTTGCCGGACCTCAAACAGTTTCTTTGATATAAAAAATGCCATGTAAGTCTCTATACAGCCTACTTATTTTTAACTATACTAATTGTTACAATTTCAAGTTTAGTTTACAACAAAATTTGCACAACAAGCTTCATTAGTAACAAAACAGTTATGCGGTCACAGCATTATTACAATATTTTTATGGAAAATAAGATACATTATTTTTACCTGCAGATCACTGACTATAAACTCAAGAAGCCCCAGGGATCCACGGACCACTGTTCAACCCGCTTGGAAACACATTAATTTCTGAGTTCAAGTGTTGCAATCACATAATTTGTTGGATACGCTGTTCTTGTGTCCAGCACTTGTCTTGCAACCATTGGACAACGTTCTGTTTGCGCGATGATATTGGCATTAAACATTCATGCCAAAAAGGTGAAGAAAATTCCGGTAATCAGATTACTCACAAGGAAGATTGGGCGCTGATGCTTTGCTGTGTAGGGGCCGCGGTGGCTGAGCGGCTAGCCTGCTTGCCACCCACAAAGGAAACCAGGTTCAATCCCCGGCCTGGTCACGCCCAGATTTTCGCATGTGAGAATCGTGCCGGACGATGCCACTGGTCAAAGGGTTTTCTCGGGGATTTTCCGTTTCCCCCGCCCTTTCATTTCGGCGCTGCTCCACTCGGCTCTCAAAACCTCGCTGTTTTGAGCTGCTCAAATCTCTTCACTCTTCACTTTGTTAGTACCAGTAATACATTTTATTCATACACAACGCGTCCATGAGCATAGACATGGTAACTAAAAAGATCTGCTTGTATTGTCTGTTCACAGTTAACTAACCACTTTTGAAATAATTCTTAAAAAAGAAATGCCACTACCCCTACCTGCATATATTTTAAAAAGCGTACTCACTGACCGACATACGCCCAGTCAAGTTGGTAACGATAGAGGTAAAGTAGAGCCATGAATATTTCTGAACATTGAAGGGGGTCTATGGCTGTCATTTTTTAAAATGCATATCAGTGGGGACACCCGAATTTAGCAAAAAACTTTTACGAGCGACCAGTTGTATTTCATAACACTTTAGCTCAGATGACCTTCCTTGATTGGCTGATTTAGGTGTTACGCGTCTATAGTTCGTGCTTGCGAAACATAGACTTACAGGATCGGAGTTACCTAATTCTGATTGGCCAGTCAAGTAAGAAAGTGTCTTCTCATAAAGACTCGTGCCCATTAAGCAAATGAAAACTGCAGGTACTCTGGTAGGCTTTTGAAATCCAGCTTGTGCAGAAATATTTTCGAGAAATTCTGTTGTCCGCAGATACCAGTGTAAGAATGAGAAAATTTGTAAAATATTTACTTTTGTGATAATTCCTTAGTTTCGTTTAACCGACGAATGAATAAAGTGATGAGACCCACAGCAACGTATTTTTACATATGGCGGAAGAAAAAAACAATGTGCAGAAGTAGATCCTAAGTAGGGCTTTCAAAAGTCGACAGTTTACCGTGGGCATTCTATATCAGAGAACACTCTGTGGTCTTCCTAGTTCTCTGTCTGCAAACAAAGAGAAGCAGTAAAGGTTTAGTGAAGTATAGGATTCTATTAGCTTTAAATTATCCCTTGCTATTCAGTAAAATATTAATATTTTTATAAGCAGTTTATTAAAACTACACACCAAGAGTGTTATTGTAACGATACAATTAAATACGGCAATGCCTAGTTGCTACGGAAATTATAAAGTAAATTTTTTATATAATTATAAAGTAAATATTTTATATAATTAAAAAGCAAATAAAAATGTTTATTTACAGAAACGGAGAAAAAAGAATCATATAACTATTTATAATAAGGTTTTTTGCAACAATTTCGCAACTTGTTTCGTATGAAATTTTATTAAAGCGTACAAACTGATACAACTGACTATTTAACATGCCAGAAATATAAATATTTTACATTACCGCTGTATATAATTTAAGGTAAATTCCTAATGTAATAAAGTAATATGTGTTAATTCTATCACATGTAATAAGTTTGGAATATTTAATTTACTAGTAAATATGTTTTAACTTTTTTTCCCGACCCGCACATGTTCAGTGTTCTGCAAATGTAAAATGGAGCAACGTGATTTTCTTGTAAGTAAGAAGCCCCCGAAGTACCCGGTTATTTTTAATTCGGTACTAAAATTTTCAGCCATGCAATGGCTAAAGTGAGTTTTCATGTAATCCGATAACTTGTAAACATTTAATCATAATGCAAGCAAAAGTAACTTTTAGTGGAGGAGAGGTTGGGCGGCTTTTAACAATGAGGTCTTGAGTGCCAATGAGGGTGAAGCGAGGAGGAAATGGAGCAGCGCAGGAATACAAGGGCGTGTGAAACGGTAGATCCCCGAGAAAACCCGCCGACCAACATCATCGTACGGCACGATTCCCACGCGTGGAAAAATTAATTTGGAAATATAATACCTCCAGATGTGAATCATAATTATTAAAGTACTTTCCTACATGTACAAAGGTAATGTGTAGAGACAGGAAAAATTCGCGGATTCATTTCGGGACAAGCTAGAATTGAAACACATGTATCTTAGCGTTACTTTTGTAATTGGCTCACGACCTATTTGACACCTCCTCCAGTACTGTGAGCCAATAGTAAACAGGCAACAAAATGCAGTCCCAATCACGACCTCTCACTTTGAAAGCAGGCAGCCAATTAGCAGTTGATATCTCCTTGTGTGTGCAAACAAATATGGAGTCTAGTCTAAAGGTCATTGAACTCGCGAATTTTTCCGGTCTCTAGTAATGTGTAATTATCATTTTATTTAACTTAGTATGCTTTTTCGTATTACTCTTAGACTTACTATCAGTGAAATTAATATATGAGGTATCTCAGTTTTTTACATACCGCTGAAGAGCGATGCAAAAAACTCTGCAATATGTAGTTTTATTTTTCTTAGAATTAATTTTTTATTTCGGACACAACCAAAAATGGGAGGCAAGAGATTATACAAATTGCGTGTGAGGGATTTTATTAATTTTTTCTTCTGATTATCTTTATCTTGCGAGTTTTTTATTTTGTTATTTATTACTTTAATTATGGTTAAATGTGTAATTGTAATCGTTTTTTTTACTGCAGTTTGTGATACTGTCATGACGATCCTAATCGAAACTTCCCCAACTTTTGCATAAAACGTGAAAGTCTATTTAAAATGAGTTATTACCTTCATAATCACCACGCACACACATTTTAGTACACGTACACATTTGTATATTTATGCATGTGTATTCATGTGAGACATAATAAACTCAAACTGTTGTAGCATTCTTTTACACCCTTGAAGCACGGTTTAGAATACACAGCGTTTTTCTCCATAGATGATCCTTTGTTAGATATGCTTGTTTTGTTACAGCTATATATGTGTGGTCTGCAATGTGACGGCAATTCAATATAAATTAGTGAGTATATCATTCATTCCCTTATTCATGCTACATCTTTCGACTGCCAACCTTTATGGATACGTTTATCACAGTGCTAATGCAAGAGATCCTGCATTCGAATTACAGACAGGTCGTGAATGTAAGCAAATATTGAGGAAAAATATAGAGAAGTTATAGTAAACCACTCCCTCGTTAGTCACCCAAAACACGACGGGGACATAAACATGAAATTCTATGGTGCTAACATACATGTTACCTTAAGGTAAATTTTAAGAAACAATAATCTTCATGGTGCGGGGGAAGCGGAACNTATGGTGCTAACATACATGTTACCTTAAGGTAAATTTTAAGAAACAATAATCTTCATGGTGCGGGGGAAGCGGAACTGACAAGGCGACTGTTTGTCACTCTTTGGTTTCCCGCTGGAATCTCTGTATTGTGAAGTCGCGTGATAGAGATTTTCTCTGTACACTGAGCCGACAGTTATGTTGAATAAAATAACTTGTGTTTTGCGCAAACAATTTAATTGTTTGTCTAGGGGGGACGAATATTTTGTAATTTAACCCGTTTGGTCACGTGTTAATTTGTTAGCCGAAGTGTTGCAATCGTATAATATTTTGATGTGTGCTGTACTTCTGCCAAGTGTACTTCCTGNGTTAATTTGTTAGCCGAAGTGTTGCAATCGTATAATATTTTGATGTGTGCTGTACTTCTGCCAAGTGTACTTCCTTGCAACCAGTGAACAACGCGCTACATACCCAAAGAGATTACCATCACCCATTCAAAAAATGTGTGATAACTTTCACAAATCAGATTACCCGACGGAAACCTCTATCAAGGCATTAGGTACCAATGCCTCGCTATGTACAGTACTCGCCATAATTATCCTTCTTGTGCAACATGCCCAGGATTGTGAACACGGTGACTGAACGGCTTAAACTGGATTATTTTATTGTTATTATCTGGCTTCCCAAACATGAAAGATTTCGTTGGTGCAACTGAAGATTTGTATGGCTCTACGTACTTCGCAAATTCGGTTTTATGAGAGGTTTTTCAAGGCAGCAACGAGATTCAAACAAAAAAACTTGGCGCCACAACACAACGCCTTGCAGATCTCGACTATAGTGAATGTTAACGAAGATGATAATTCTTTTAAACACATATTTTCTATAACAGGACTTGTGCGAAGATAAAAAAAACAACGTTGTGGAACTTGAAAATATTTGTTTTCCGTTGAACTTGTTTCACAGAAATTGTTAATAACATTATTAATAATTAATAAGTACTCTAACAAAGACTTTATTATCGTAACTGTAACGGAAATTACTAAGAACTACCAAAACAGTTCATTCGAAACAAAGGTTATTCAAACGACCCGATTACTCTATAGCCAACGAAATGAATGTCGGTCGTAACAAGCTGATTTTGTTGCTCCAGGTAACCAAATTCTTATTCACTCCAAATGAAATACTAATTTGACTTTATCATAACATGTACAACGTTTAAGCCAAATAAACTGATTATTTAAACATACTTGTAAAATTTGTGTGTGTATTTAATGTACGTAGATTATGCTTGAGCAACCATACAAATGTTTGGCTCAACAATTTATTTTTTAATGCTTTATTCGGTTCAACCCAAGTAGCAACATACGTTGGCTCAACGGTTGGCATTTGATTTTAAAGGTTTGCAATATGTTGGGTTAGAAACAATACATAAATACAACGTTGGCCCAACGTAATATGCGAACCAAACATTTTTACTCGAAAATTTAAATGATATACCTTAGAAAAACATGCATAAACACCCCACTATATCAAAAAATGTCAGAACATGTCACAAGAGCAATTTTTTAAAACTTCAAAATGGATGGCTAAATGTTGGCAACAAGTTGGTAGGCATACTGTCGGTGATTTGTATGTATTTTTATCTTGGGCCAACGTTGTAAAACCAACCTTTTATTTTAAAGTTAGAACATATGTACTCTTAATTAAAACAATGCTCCTTTTCTGCATTTTATGAAATACAAATGTTTTCACGATACTGACCATTTTTCTTTTAAATATGTTTAGTTGATTTTATGTTGGCACAATGTTAGAAACCAAACATTTGGTGATTGGCACTTTCTTTAGTTGGGCCAACATTGTGTAACTAACATAATTTCAACAATGCTCAACAAAAAGTTTGGGATAAAAAAACATAATTGTTCATTTTTGTTGAAATTTTTATTTAATACATAAACTAATTTTATTAAAAATATATTTAGATTTCTATGATTGACTGATTGTTGGCAGCTAGTTGGCATACATGCAGTTGGTAATTGGTATGTATTTTTATCTTGGGCCTAGACTGTATAACCAACATTTTAAGTCAAAATTAGGGAATACGTATTCTTAATGAAAACAATGCCCCTTTCCTGTATTTAATGGAGCACAAATATTTTTTACATAACTGACCATTTTTCTTTGAAATGTGTTTTGTTGGTCTTATGTTGGGATAATGTTGGAAACCAAACAATTTGTAATTAGTTATTTTTCTTTAGTTTGGCCAATGTTATGTTACAAACATATTTCCAACAATACTCAATATTATGCATGGGATGAAAAAATTTATCGGTAATTGTTTATGTTTGCCTAACAGTCAGGATTTTAATACATATAATTTTTGTTTAAAATAGATTTTGATGGTCATGGTTGTCTGATTGTTGGCAGCACGTTGGAAGACAGACATGCAGTTGGTAATTGGCATATATTTTTTATGTTGGGCCAATATTGTATAACCAACATTTTTGTAAAAATTGTAAAATAATGGAAAAAAAATCGTTTTTCTGAATATTTTAAATAAAATTCACATAGCCAACATTACCTTATATGTATGCTAATTACTCGGCTTAGATTATTAAGACATGAATTGCTATAAAAAAAAGACAACACTATTAAAATTAATATATTCAACTTTTCACACACAAATATTTTGAATCTTAAAACGTTTTTATAATATGCACCATTGCTGAACATGCCTGCAGGCACACCACCATTTCTGCTTTAAGAACACGTGTTCTGGGGGCTACTGCTCTTGCCATTACTAAGGAAACATTTGCGAGATTTTTTATGTTAACTATTTCGGTGTACGTATTTATGTTTGGTGAGTATATAATTTTTCTCTTTTTTGTCTCAGAANATTTTTTATGTTAACTATTTCGGTGTACGTATTTATGTTTGGTGAGTATATAATTTTTCTCTTTTTTGTCTCAGAAAGTAAAAGTTCAAATAGCTCTTATAAGGGCCATTCAGCAGTAATAATGGTCGTTTAACCTAAATGCATACGACAGTGTGTGTATGTGTGTGTTTTTTTATTTATTTGAACCTGTTGAATGTTCATGAGGCCGCTTGGGAAGTTTGGTGAAATAATACAAGTATTTTATATTGCTGATTTAATACTAGTTTCTTAGACGGTAAGTACAAATACTACGGGCACTTTCCTGTAGTCACAAAATCAAGGTCCAATTTAAATCATAGGTTATTATNGACGGTAAGTACAAATACTACGGGCACTTTCCTGTAGTCACAAAATCAAGGTCCAATTTAAATCATAGGTTATTATAAATTTATATAAGACTTATTTAACTTGTTATGCCGAAAATACCTTGTATGAGCTTGTGTTGATACTAGCCAAGAGTTGGCTGGTTTTAATTTGTATTGAAATGTTTTGGTGGTAGTAATTGATTTTGAAGGCTTTTCCGAGAAACAATTTTTTTTGAATTGTATAATTCGACATTACTTATTCTGAAACGAATTAACATAGGTGCATATTTGTAGTAAATGTACACCTTAAANAATTGTATAATTCGACATTACTTATTCTGAAACGAATTAACATAGGTGCATATTTGTAGTAAATGTACACCTTAAAAAACATGACAGGGGCGAAGGCAATGAAGACTAGAGAAATCGAGTGGTAAAAATGCAATAAAGATGCAACAAAAATTACCTACTCTAAATTACTAAAACTACACACACATACACTTAAGGAACTTACAAAAACTAAACTCGGTATAGTTAACTCTCACAAAAAATTGTGATTCGTCCTTTATAAATATCATACAATAATTTAGGTGAGAAATTAGTGATTCACCCTCTGCGGGGGTTGGTTTTGTGGTCTTAAGCAGGTGTGTTGAAATTGAAATGAGAAAATTTGTTAATATACCGAGGTGAATACATTTTGTTGGGTTAGGTTGTTCTGTTGAAAACTGATGTATCAGTTAGTACACTTGTGTCCATCCACTCAAATATACTATCCGATACCGAACTACACTTCTCTGATCTCCCGTCTAAGATACTAACTGGGCATTCACGGGAATATCAGGGTTGTTGGGCGGGGAAAATTTGGGAATCTGTAACCCTTGATATCATGTAGTACATACAACTAAGCAGATTAATACCAGATACCCAGTATGTTATCTGGAAGTATAAAGATGGGTTTACAATTGAAAGCATAACAGTAACCACAAAACCGAGATTTTGAACCAATTGTAATTATTTAAATTAGGAGTTTTTCCAAAAACCGGGGGAAAATATAGTATGGTCTATTAAAACATTAGACTTATTCACAATAAATATGGATTTAATAGGGAGTAGAAACCAAGAAACGTGATAGTGGGTAGGCCTGTGAAGACCAATGAAGTTGTAGGGTAAAAAACAACATTTCTATTATAATGCCATAGTATGGTATATATTGACATTATTAATAACACTAAATATGAATTTATGGGGAGCATGGTGATTTTTATTGTAGATACCAAGAAACGCGATATTGGGGACGGCTATGAAGATCAGGGGAATTGTAGGGTAAAACACGTAAAATTTATTTAAAATGTGTGTCAATATAATTTGTAAACTGCATTAAACGCCAGAAATCCTAACCTAACTGAACCGAAATTTACGATAGGTGCATCGTGTAGACATGCCAAGGATTTACAAGATTAAATGACGGGATTGAAAACTTGTTGCACAAACATTTAATTTTAATGGTTTTTGTAAGGCCTACCTTAGCTAAATTCTCTATGAATGTAATACATCCTCTGGAATAAGTACAAAAAATATATTTTGCATTACGAGATGAAACTATAAATTGGTTTACGTGTATCGCCATGATACAATCTGTACCACAATGCATTTGCGTAGGAAACAAAAGTGCATCTAAAACAGTAGACTGTAACAGTGACCGTGTATTTGGTTGTACCCTCNTTTTTTTTTTTTTTTTTTTTTTTTTTTGCGATTTTTGCTGTATGAAGTGTTAAAATCAATTATTGTGCGGAATTTACAGTGTTAGTAGAGTTTTCACTTATTGGAATAGAAACTAAACATGCCATATACGTGAGTTATAAGCAATACATCAACATGGAACAGCTGCAAACATGGTGAGTAATGTATTCCACGAGTGGTTAATAAGTTTAATGGGTTGTACATACTTGAGTTTTAGCGTTGAACTTATTTTCAGTGTAGTAAATTGTACTGTGTTGCACCATTGAACTTATTTTCCGTGTAATAAGTTGTACTGTCTCGTATTGTATGTTAACGTGGGAATTGAAGGGCTTGCATACTGCTGACGCGTATGATGTTTCCATAACATCTATAGCCTGTTTGCAAGGAATTTGTATAATTTTTATTTTACAAAAAAAGTACACACTGCCAATTTATATTGAAAATATAAANCCTGTTTGCAAGGAATTTGTATAATTTTTATTTTACAAAAAAAGTACACACTGCCAATTTATATTGAAAATATAACCCCGTAGGCATATTCTGTAAAGTATAAGTGAAGAATACATCTTGTTTGAAATGCCTATCTTTAAAATTAACGCACTGAGGCGAAATTTCCTTAACATGGGATTTTATATCAAAATTTCTCAGCTGCCAGACNTATCTTTAAAATTAACGCACTGAGGCGAAATTTCCTTAACATGGGATTTTATATCAAAATTTCTCAGCTGCCAGACGGTGGGCAGAGGGTTTGGCCAGTAGTGTTTCAAAACACTTTATCTAATATATGTTTCAGTTAGTTAATTACTTTAAATCTTCATCTTCTTATGAATATGCCGCAAATCACAAGCATTCAAATATACCGAGCAATGTGATGCAGACTGGTATAGACAAGCGAGAAAATATTTTTTCTCCAAGACACAGGGGCAATAACTGGATATGCAAATATTTCACGTTATAAATCAGAACCAAGATAGACGGAATACAAGTATGTCATTGGAACTTTTAACATCCGACCAGCCGTGATACTTTTGTCCACCATTTTGTGAGACAGCGCCTTATGGATAAATGCCATGTCATATCTCGGTAAACAACTAACCGATTCCTGCCAAATTTGGCAATCAAGTATTACTGCTGCAGGTGATGTTAAGTAATATGTTTTAAGGAATATCAGACACTTATTTTCAAAATGAAGTCCATATAATTTCTTTACTTAGAATATTATATCGTCGAAACCATGTAATCAATTTCAACTTAACTTTGTATTCTGGTACTAGATATCTCAACTATCAACTTTATCTAAACAAAGCATCTTTTGTCCACCATTTTGTAAGATAGCGCCACACTAATAAATGTTTTTATGTCATATCTTGCGAAACAAGTGACCTATTCCTATCAAATTCGACAAACAAGTAGTACTCCGGCAGATTATATAAAACTGTATGTTTTCAGTACGTCATGCACTTATTTTAAAAATGGCTGACATAGCCAGTTTAGCTTGGAACGCTATATTGTCGAGACCATGTAATTAATTCCAACTTGTCATTGTATGATGGGCAGCGGATATTACAAATATAAACTGTATCTACACGAAGTAACTCCAGTAACTACACTACGTATGGCCGACTCAAACNCAGCGGATATTACAAATATAAACTGTATCTACACGAAGTAACTCCAGTAACTACACTACGTATGGCCGACTCAAATAGGAGACTGAATTTTGTCAGTGGTAGCAATCAATGAACTAGTAAGTAGCCTTGGCTCAAGTATGTAGAGTATTGTGGAGTATAGTGTAGTGCAAACTTATTACGCGAAATGTTAGTGTCTCTAGCATTAGCCAAAGAGTAGTTGCGTTTGTNGGAGTATAGTGTAGTGCAAACTTATTACGCGAAATGTTAGTGTCTCTAGCATTAGCCAAAGAGTAGTTGCGTTTGTGCATGTAGGATACTGAAATCTAGCATGCACGAAATTTTTTCGCGAAAGTCGAGTCTCCCTACTGGCAATCAATAATTTTAATTACTCTTATAGCTTCCTCGCATTATGACAATGGGGTAATGAGGACGTGACTAACGTGCTAAACCAACCTAAACTCACATTTAAAAGTTATTCACATACCCATTGCTTACAGTGGATTCGAACCACAAATCTTACATTCTCATAGAAGGCCATTTGCAAGTGAAATTTAAGTTGCTATCGTGCATTTTTCTCTGCTGAATGAAAAGGGCGCTTATTTAATTTTTTTACATATCCGCACAGTGGATAATCGGGACCTCAGTCTAAACAGGCTGAGACTAAAAAAAAAGCATAAAATGAGGAATAAATGAATTAAGATATTTGGNATCGGGACCTCAGTCTAAACAGGCTGAGACTAAAAAAAAAGCATAAAATGAGGAATAAATGAATTAAGATATTTGGGCGACTCTTGACAGCGAGATCTTGAGAGCCGATGAGGGTGAGCGAGGTGAGTATGGAGCAGCGCCGGGATGAAAGGGCGGCGGAAATCGGAGATCCCCGAGAAAACCCACCGACCAGTGGCATCGTCCGGCACGTGTCCNATCGGGACCTCAGTCTAAACAGGCTGAGACTAAAAAAAAAGCATAAAATGAGGAATAAATGAATTAAGATATTTGAGCGACTCTTGACAGCGAGATCTTGAGAGCCGATGAGGGTGAGCGAGGTGAGTATGGAGCAGCGCCGGGATGAAAGGGCGGCGGAAATCGGAGATCCCCGAGAAAACCCACCGACCAGTGGCATCGTCCGGCACGTGTCCCACAAGCAAAAATTCGGGAGTGGCCCGGTAGGAGATTGAAGCCAGTTCGCCATGGTGGGAGGCGAGCAGTCTGACCATTACACAGTCGCGGCCCCGTATAATGAGGAAATGTGGTTACCGTTAGCCTGGACGGCAGGTCACTTGGGAAAAACTTCTTTCCATTCCAATTGATGAGTATCGTGGCCACGAGTTAGACATGCCAACTGCGCATTACCAGGCGTGTTCGATAAATAAAAGTAAATGCGGGACAAAGGCGCACTGCTCCGCAAAGTTATCTAAAGGACTCGCGATCAGTGGCGGATTTAACGGGGTAGGGTTAAGGGGTTTTGAGCACCTTCCTTGAAGCTTCATGTTTAACTGGATAAAATGAGATTGTTCTTGAAACCAAGTACATCGGTAATACAAAGGATGATTCATTTTTCGCGAAAAGATTCATGCTCAAGCTATACTTCAATATCTTATGTCCACAACCACAACTTCCTTTGGTTATTGGCCGCTCGTCTACGCGAGAAGACGTGCTCTTATTTTACTGGGCCAATCAGAATAAAATACTTCGATATTGAACGTCCATGATTCGCGGGCAGGAACAAGGGGCACGTGACATTTAAAATTTAAAATCATTCAATCACGAAAGTGCATATGAACTAAAGTGTTTTGGAGTACAGCTGGTCTTGAAATGTTTTCACGAAAAATACACGCCCCTAGTAATAAACATACTTGGTATAGTAACAAAAAATTATAAAGTGTAATACATATACTTAATACGTTATACATTCTATCATTAGTGAACCCCCTAACGTATTATCCCGAACATACTTGTTCATGTTCGGCATGCTGCAAAATAGGTACGGCAATACATATCAATACTTAACCCCTTAACATATTATCTCGAATGTACTCGTTCATGTACGACATACTGTGAAATAGTCGGTGCTGTGCAAGTCCAGAAGCTAGCACCAATACAGACAGCTCCTTTACCTGGCCAATGACAATGGTTGCTGCTGACACACCAACCATTCCATTATTGGTTGCTTATGGTGCTATGGTTCTATTGAAACCCTTTTCATCGGTTCCAAACTCTCAGGTGTTGCATGAAATTTGTAGGTACATTCCAAAACAACAAATTTCTTTTTTTTTGCAACACCTGAATGGATAAATTAATGCGTGAGTTAAGGGATTAGGTAGCAGAAAATTTTAAAAACTAGTTATAGACCATATCCACTAAGTACTGATATTTATGTGTCATTGAAACGTAACGCTTGCTGTAAGCATGTGGTTTGAACCTCATGCGTGTTCTACTTACCAAGTAATCCCCTCCTTAAGGGCTCCACCTACCTGGAGTTTTGTAGGTCGTTTGAGGCTCAGAAGTAAGCTAGCGATAAGGGCGACACTGACACTAGTACCTAGTGCCACATGACTCCTAAGCGCAAGGCGCTGAACCGGTGTGCAGGGTTTCCGTCGTGCTGCATGTACCTATGGGACTTAAGCTGTGGCCTTATCATTTTATTGGTGGAAAATCTGCAGCAAAGTTCAACGCAGGTCCCTATAAAAGTTTCCTTTGTCTCATACCAGTATAGTATATAGGCATGCGAAAAAGCAGTTTTTATCCAAGTTGGAGGGCTCGGGAATAGTATTTATAACGTGCATGATGTATTGAGAGTATTATTCGTACATAGTCTGAAGTGTTTTATTTTCATTCATTGGTATCATGGGGACACGTTTAGTGGTTTCGTAAACAAGCGCGGGTTTCATTCACACTTTGACGCAGTTCAAGCGCCAGGCAGGCGGCGCCCTTAATGCGTTTCTAGATCCGCCACTGCTCGCGATTGAGCGCTACAGTCGCTTTCAGTGTGACACGCATTGACTTACCCAGCCGAGGACACGGTGGGATTAGTGTAGAGTTGAACATGGTAGTATCACAGAGTAAATACGTACACGGAGACGAAATTGCGTGGCGCTTCATTTGATGTGGGCGTGCCCATTCTCTGATTGGCTGCGCAAAGAGCTAGGGACGGGCCTTGTGTCTGACCGGTTACCGCGTGTTGCGGAAGGTTTCCTATTGGCTGGGCTGCCGGTTGGCTAGTAAGTTACCAGGCGCTGATTGGCGAACGTCATCCCGACATGTTGCTGGCTAGTTGTACGGAATAAGTGGCTAATTCACCTCTGTATTTTTAGGTACTCTGTGGTTGTATGTTTTGTCAAAATACACGTATTACTACCACTGACAAACGAAGATGAATTGTAACATATTTGCCATTATGTCACACCATTTCCTTGATTTATTTGGTGTGAATATTTGTCATGTGTGGTTTTTTTGTTCGTTTTTTTTATCATTACTGATAACAAGTAGCAAGAAAAGTCTTCAGTTTGCATGTTACTCACTTGTACATAATTCACCCGGAATGCCCACATGACCTTGAAGTTGCTCCGCCGATAAGAAAGTTCGTTGGAGTTGAGAGGGATAAACGGCTTGTACCTCACATATTTCTCGGGTTTTCACTTTAGTTTGTCAGGCAGTAGTTCTCGAGGTTTTTTTTTTAGTTTGTCGACTTTTAGCCACACCAGTCAGGGACCCGAGAAGTTACGAATNGCAGTAGTTCTCGAGGTTTTTTTTTTAGTTTGTCGACTTTTAGCCACACCAGTCAGGGACCCGAGAAGTTACGAATGTGACTGCAGCAGGATAAACAAATAACCAGCTGTAGAAGAAGGGGGATGGTGACGTCAGAATTCAGTGCGGCATGGTGCGCTCAACAACTCCCGAGTAGAGCTTCTGATGCGTGACACATCGCTGTCGCTAGAACAGCAGCGGTCGACCTCGGAGTGCTTTTGTTCTTTTCGTTTTACGTCTCGTGCCCCCTCGCTACTTCTCATTATCGTCGAGAAGAACGGCACGCTACGCCGGAGTTTGCGCTTTGGCGGTCCGCGGAGCGCAAACTTTCGCTTGATCGTTCGCAGCGGCCACCACGTGCCAGCAAGACGGCAAGTGTGCTTTGTCTACCACAAGAGACAAACTTTGATGGTATAACTTGAACTACATCTACATTAAGGGGTTAACTTTGATGGTAGAAATTTGACTGCGTCTACAGCAAGGGACAAACTTCGATGTTAGAATTTGGACCGCGTCTACAGCAAAGGACAAACTTCGATGGTAAATTTTGGTCATCATCTTCAGCAAAGGACAAACTTCGAAAGAAGAAATTGAAATCAATCTGTAGCAGGGGCCAAACATCTATGGTAGAATTCGGACTGGTTCTACAGCAAGGGACGAAATTCGAATGCAGAATTTTAACCTCGTCAAAAACAAGGGAGGGCCGTAACANGGACTGGTTCTACAGCAAGGGACGAAATTCGAATGCAGAATTTTAACCTCGTCAAAAACAAGGGAGGGCCGTAACTCGATGGTAGAATTTTAACGGCGTGCATAGCAAGAGCTAAACTTAGATAGTAGAATTTGGACCACGTCTACAGCAAGGGGCAAACTTCGATGGTAGAAATTTTAACGCTTCTATAGAAATATATAAAATTAGAAGGATGAATCCGTGCTGCGTCTAACGTCGGATAAAAACTGTCTCGGTAGAACTAGAAGATTCGATCTGTTGGTTTCTGTCGGTTAATGGTGTTCCCCGCTTACCTTGTGTAACAATCGTAAGCAAACGGCCAGTGTTTTGAGTTTTCATGTTTGAAACTAGTAGAGAAGGGACTCGGCCTCGTCACCATCGTTGAGCCTTCATCCCGCAATCTCTGATGGAGCCGTACACATGTCGCACGGGAGGGTTGACGTCGCGCGCTGGGTGACGCAGCCGGTAGAGCTCCACTGCTTGCCTTGCATTCGTGTTGGCTGCTCCGTACACGAGGTGAATGTCGGCTACCCCACTCGCTTAACACGTTCCATGCTTCCACAACCAGCTGCAGGCACATTACTGACTTGTCAGCAGCCAAGGCCTCCTCCACGCACACACCGATTACATCCTCGCCTGTTACGCCCGCCGAGTGCGTAGCAGAAGTTGCCAACGTGTTGCGTATTGTCGCAGGGTTAAACCGCTCCTTCGAAATCTTGGTTGACGTTTTATCGAACATAGTTTACCGGTGCGAGTTCAGACAAGTGGACATTTTTTCTTCATTGTGCCATGGTGGGTCATAATGTGCCTCGAATTTTTCCTTACCGCCTAATGGTCTAAAGTTCCCCGTGAAAAGAGGGTGACTACCCCACTTACGCAATGAAGGGGGAAGATTTGATCAACCAAATTCACACACATATACGACGACCTGTGACTCGTGAAATACCATGCTGATTTTGGTCACTCCATTTCAAGTACTTCCTGCAATATTTACATTTATGCATTTTAAAATTCGATTTTCAACACCTCGTACCTCCCTTTTTATTCATCACATGATAGTGCTGTCAGTGTACACCCCACCTTATTTTCCACAAGGAATAAATAACCTCCTGGTGTTTGGCACACGAATTCTGGTCCGCGTTGTATTCTTTATTTTGCGTTTTAAATGTATCTGATAGTAGCCCGAATCTAAAATACTAATTCTTTAAACAAAGTACAACATTCCCAGTATATGATTATGATACATAAATTGTGTCTACAGCAAAGTTAATACGGCAACTTTTATGTGTGTCCAATATTCAGATTTACTTATAAGCTTCTACATAAAAACATTGTAGATTAGTTGGTAGCCTTCTAGACTGCAAACACAAGGGTTATGAATTCGATTCCATGTTCTAAAAAGGAAATTCACCAAATTGTTTGAGACCTGCAAAATTCGCGTTATTATTTTANTCAGAACACGTGCACATGTGCAATACGCCAGTCACTGGATCATACTTTATTTGACACGCCAGTGTAACTCTGCGCCAATAAATGAACACATAATAATTGTGTGCTCCGATCACGTGCAGTTCGCTCAGTAAGGGAGTGACTTAACATCTAGGCAGCAGTCAATGGAGTAACGACACCGGTTCGAGTATATATAGTACTATGAATTTTAGCTCCACGCCAAAAAATAACGCCAATTTTGCAGGTCACTACCAATTGTGAATACGAAAGCTAACTTACCCGAAGATGGAAAAAAAAGTATTTATATTTAAGTAAAAAATATATATTTTTTCGTTTTAAAAGTGCACGGAAAGCTGATTTTAAGTGGGCCACAGGTGGCCAATAGCTGGGTTGTAGGTGGCAAACATTTATGCTAAAAGTGGCTTGCCAACAGTTGGCTGATGACATATGGCCAACGTATGGCAGACCAGAAGCATAGAGCCAGTGGTCCATTGCTGCCACTCATGGCCTACTGATGATGCCGGTATGCTTGAGATACATTTGGTTACGCAGAAGAGGGTCGCTTATGGGCAGATTATATTGTGCTACATGGAAGTTATCTGAACAGTGGCCTAGATGTGGCCAACTGCTCACGACAGTCAAGAGGCATCATGGGTACCACGTGCATCTGCGGGTGCATTACGGCGACTGATTGATTATGGAAACCATTTGTGGGCTGCTCGTGTACAAACAAATTCGCACAAGTGGGCGAACTGATTTTTGCTACTCGGGGTGGGGGTTTTACTCGGAGTGCCTGACTTTGCCTACCTCATACTCGTTACTTCGCCGCTCCAACCAACCTCATATCACCCTAACAATACTTCATACAGACCGGGAAATGACAGGGTAAAAATAGAGTCTGCGACAACGACAAAATTTCGCCTTACCGTATTTTACTTGCATCACCTGGCAAAGCTGTACAACAGGAGTAGAGGGATTATGGAGACTTTGGCACATCGGGACCTGCGACCGCTCCTCCATTCTGAGTGATGAGCTGATTGATTATCGGGAGACAAATACTTAGAACCTCGATATCTTCCACTGGAAAACTGGAGGGTTGAACTGCGTTTCCAACAGCTGACTCGAGAAAATGAAAAATTGTTTCACACTTTGGTTACTCTTCGTCAGGTATCTGCATTGATTAAAATAGGTACTAAGCGATTTTTAAAAAGGACTAAAATATCGTGGTGGGCAGCCCACCGACCCACCCACACACATCAGTACATTTTTTTTCAGGGGACACCGTGGGTTTTGAGTTGAGAAAGAGCTTAGCAGCTGAAATGGGTGAGGGCGTTTAGGTTGGCGAGGAAACTCAATTGTCCCGAGAAAATCTGCCGGACATCGCCAAGTTCATCATGGATGACACTGTTGGCAATGGCATCAATCATGTTTCCCACATGTCTGAAAATACAGGTGCGACCCCTGCCAGAAATTGAACCTAGCTCGCCTTGATGGGAGGCGTGTGCACTGGTAGCTGTGCAACTGCTGTCGAGAGGATGGTGTGAAGTATTGAGCATATCCGGTTCTGTGTTGATGCCGATTAATCATTATAAAAAATGTGCCTGGTCTCCAACGCCACGTTTTGTGGTTCTCTGGGATGGTGATTATTGCAGTGCTCACAGAGCAGTTTGTAAATATTTATACATCTGGAATAGTGCTTGCATTTATTGCTGCCGTCATTTTAATGGAATAAAGAATTACTTTATCTCTGGTGAAGGACTGAGGTGCGATGTTGAGAACTTTTACTTGTGTGAGTATGGGTTCCTTTTCATACTTGTGCGCAAGACATTATTAACAAACACGAGGCTGTGCCTGAATATAATCACCATGGTTAAAAACCAATTTGATGCACATTTACAATCATATACTCATGATCTGATCATTATCTCCGTTATACCCGAAAGTAAGGTTTTCATATTAGATTTTTTTGGCATTGACGACAGTAGTATTTCAACGATTATTTCCCGAGTCGATACATATCAGGGTTCATAGGAGGCTAATTTTGCATGAAATGCACCCCTGTCAATATCCCTGCTAATAACAATTGAAGCGACGCTGCTCGCTGTGCGGTGTGAGAATATTCTGTAAATAAAACAGGTTATAGTGAGTAATATCTGAGTGATTTTTCCTAGGTTTCTTCAGCGTATATGAGATTGCGTTCAGGCTCGAAGAGTTGCGAAAAAGGGAAGGGCTATGCAAACAATAATGAAGAAAGTGTTGACGGTGAAAACGGTGGCGATTTTTTCGACGTCTTCACACATCTCCTTACCGGCTTTGCTGAAAAATGTGATGTGAATAATGCATAAGACGACAAGAACACCGAATTCATATTTCCTGAAGACCCCAATGAACGTTTTGATAGACTCAGACATTTTATTGCCTTGCATAGTAAGGATATATCTTTAATCATCGGTGAACTTAAGGAAATGGGCTATATCGAATGAAACCATTGTGTACTATCCATCATCTGCAAACATCAGAGAAATGAAAACATTGAACGAATGGAAAAGTTAGGATAATACATTTATGTGTTCTTAGTTGTGCACTTTTAATTTATTGAACCTTACTCTACTGCTTTTCTGAAAAACGTATTATTTCAGTGGTGTATAAAATCGAATGCAAGGGCCTGTTTTAAAGAAAAATTGATCTAGAAAGTACGTTACGGGTAATATGGTTCAATCTGAAGTATTATGTCTTTCTTGGGATGTTTAAGTCGTCTGAGTTTTGTTTGACAAACAAACGAACTGAGGAAGGAATATTTTTGAGGAATGAAAGGGTGAAAATCTGGGAGAGAACCTTCCGGGAATCGAATTTGTCTCGTCGTGTTTGGGGGAAGAGGCTGAGTGAAGAATGGGCTGGTATTGAGGTGGACCTCCTGTGGGAAAATGTTTGTACAAAAAAAAAAACGATGAAGTATGCGTACTCGTGATGGTAAACGAGAGATCTAGCCACTGCATTCCCCCTCCCCTCTAATGTGACACCGTGGAAGATGTCATCTTTGCGAAATAGGCCTGGGGTGCCGTTTTCGATGGGGAGCCTGAACTGATGTGTTCAAATCTTCATAATTTCGCAGATTGCATTAGGTCTTCTGACTTGAGTAATCTCTCCTGTATCTCGATACTTTTTAAATTTTGTATGTGCAATAAACCTCATGTGCGTAAACATAAGTATTTTTAATATTTTTTTCTGAATCTATTGCTTATGTACTTGCATTATACGAGATTTTGTATCTTCATGGCATCACGAGGGGCTGATAGAGCGCAAGTAGGCTAACAAGCATCAGAACTTTTTCTGAGCATGATGAAGGTGAACGAAGTGTGTCGCAAAAGTTAACACCGATAATGGGTGATTTAGTTTTCACTTCTGACCTTTCAAAAATATAACATTCGTATATCTATGTGATACACTGACATGCCTGGGCTGANATTTAGTTTTCACTTCTGACCTTTCAAAAATATAACATTCGTATATCTATGTGATACACTGACATGCCTGGGCTGAAACATTGCCAAAATGAGTTTGTATATCTGCAGGTTCATAAAAAACAGAGGACTATTTTATAATCTGTATTTAGCTCTGATATTATGACGCGTAATCTGTAATATAAAAAAAAAATTATGTTAGGGAAGTGGACTTTTTTTTTTTTCAAGGGTTAGGATTTTGGTGTGTGAACATAGAGGTTTCCTCTGAAGGTTCAAGATTAACAAAACTTAAAAAAAACATGGTTTTTTTCACCTCGTAATATTGCTTCGATACGGAAATATAAATATGTAGCACTGTTCAGGGCATTAAGTGTATTATCTTAAGTTCGTTACCGTGCAATTTTTCCCCTATTTCTGTAATGTGTGGCCTGTTTTCTCTTACCTTAATTTGGTTTCATGCACGCGCATATATATACTGCCCGGTGAAGTACGGCGTCAACTAAATTCTCTAACCCTTTGGCAAACTTTTGCAAAAGTGTCGTAAGTTTTCCCGTCGCAACAAGGGTTAAATATTTTTTTATGAATAGAGGTTTACACTTGTATTTACAGACGTGAGTGAGTCAAATATTCTGTTAGAATTTTTCCTCCCAAACTTATTAACATTAATTGATCACTGTGTACGTGGGGGTGGAAATATTTCTAAGTATATGCATCAGTGGATAAAAGGAGTCGATCGTTGTATTAAGAAGAGAATAATAAATACCCGATTCAGTATATATTCCTAGAGTTATCAGACTCGCCAACAACGCATATTTTGTGAAATGGCAGCTTTAAATACCTGTAAAATCCAAAATGGTGTCTCGGTATACCTGAAATATGCAAGGAATTGCTGATACCAAATGAATCTTTGTTATTAATATAGTGATTTGTTTTTAAGTTAATACGTACACATTTGTCTGCATTACGTGTTGCAATTTTTTTATGTTTTTCGTCCTCGAAACGTGGCTGGCTCGTGATTCTGAAAGCCTGATGCTGCGTATTCGACGTGAGAGAAAATTGCGCATCCTCTTATAATGAACACATATCAATGTTTTTTATCTTGACTATATTGGATTCTCAAAATAGTAGGGCGAGTTTACAAGTGGTGTGCAAACTAAAATAATAATAAAAGTAAATGGTATTTTATTTTGAAACGGAGCCAGTTTCTAAGGCAAAAGGGAACAAGTAATGACTCGACCAAGAAACCATCCCGGCATTCACCTGGAGTGATTTTTAAAATATAAATTTGAGCCAAACGAGTTGAATATCGAACTCGGGTCCCCTTGAACACGGGTCTTCCCTGGCGTTGACTTGTGGGTGCAAATATCTGTGTTTATTATCTTACGAATTAAAGTTGGCTTGTGTGACAAATAAAAAAACAAGCTGCTGGAGAGACAAGCCTCCCCCCGGCGGTCAGTGCGCTAGGCAAAATCCAATTCAACACCTGGTTCCGCGCTGCTGGCCGTGTGAGCGAGCTCAGAATACGACTGCACGTGCCCCTCGTTTACTTGTGTAGTGGAACTAGTGACCACTTTAAGTACGTTTTTGTCTTAATAGTTTTCTAATGCGTCTATCAGTATCGCCAGCAATTGGGATATTTCGGGCTCTCTCTCTCTGTAGGCGTGTGTTTGTTTGTCGTATGAGCAAGTGGGGAATTATCGTTTCCCGCCCTTATTTGTTAGTTTCACAGCATCTCAAAATATATTTGGTTTCGCCGGAATTAATAAAACATTTCACATTTGATTTTTGATATACGAAAAAAACTTAAGTTGAGTTTGAGCCAGAATTTATTTACAAAAAAATTATACGCAGAATAACTTTTCTACATTTGCAAGGGATTAACATAACTCTACAATTTCATGGTCTCCGCAATGCACTGGCTGCAATATGCTCTAATTTTTTCGCACTTGTGAAGTCTTTTCTTATATGTCTCGGTGAGGTTGAAGGTTGGTGAATGCGTGCTGTATGCGCGTGTCTTTGGTGGAATTCATATTGTGGTATAAATCTGCATAGTGGACTAGCATCTCAGGAATAAATGTATGTTTTAGTTCGTGTAATTCATAATGAGTGAATACTATTGACACCTGCTGGATTAAAGGCCGCACACATATACATACACATGTTCGCTTGTCACTTTTCATGTGGCTAAAGTCACGTAGCTGTGGTTGTGACACTGAGGGGATTTTAAACTTGGGAGGAAAAGTTTTTAATGATGAGCGTCAATGCCTGTGTTAGGGGGAATCCATGGGATCCTTCACTGTGCGTATCACATACCACGAGGGGTAGCGAAGTGGTTTTAACTCTGTTTCTGGGGTTTTCGAGCCATGATTACTTTATAGAAAGCAGAATAACGCATCCGTACAAGACATATAATTTTTCCAAATTTTTAATTTATTTTTTAAATAATTACGTTTGTACAAAAAGACACACGCACACACGCACACACACANTTTTTCCAAATTTTTAATTAATTTTTTAAATAATTACGTTTGTACAAAAAGACACACGCACACACGCACACACACATATATATAAATATATATATATATACACACACACACACACACGTCATTTTAGTGATGACTAGAGTCTCATTAAATACTTTTCTTTAAATTATAACAAAACTGATATACTAAATATTATTTCTTTCTCAAAAGTTTTATTTTAACTTACGTGAGAAGGACATAACTCTAGATTAAATAAAAAATTATGTATTGTTTTAAACACATTTATTTATGCATACACATTACAATATTATTATTGTCCATTAAACATGGAATACTTTTATTAAAAGTGTTTATTTTCTGAATCTTGGAGGGCATTACACACGTAATATTATTTGTTATGTACAATGTGTTCTTAATAGTCTTTTTTAAATGTAACATGGATTATTATAACTCCACAAACTTTGGGCTTAGGCATTGCACAGGGCACAGCAATATCTTTGATTTTTGCACTCGTGAAGTCTTGTGTCGTACGTCTCGACGAGCTGTAGAAACGGCGGGCAGCGGCAATGCTTGTGAAGGTCTACAAAGTTCGTTCCGATGGGGCACTCATTGCGAATCTCCGACTCTTGGCGTCTTCCAAACACGTACACAGCGAGATAGGGAATTATGGCAGAGACCAGCATTGTCGGAATTTCCTCGTACGGAATATTCCCCTCGTCCAACCTTAGTCCGAGCTTTTCGTACGTCTGTAGGCGGTGCGCATTTTGCGTGGTGCTGCCATGGACACGGCGGTAAAAAAGTGAAAACTTTCGTTTTATCGTCTTCGTCTTTGTACGAGATGGCAATCTGCTTGGTGGCGTACGAACCCAACAAGCGTACACCTTTAATGTTGAAGAAACATTTTTTTTTACTATATGTTGTTTTGTTAGACAAAAAATTGTACGTTACCAGGCACACCGAGATTCAAAAATTGTTTACAATGTAATTTAAAACTTCACCGAGGTCCATACACATCGGGAACCTGGGTTATGGGTTTGTTTCCACGCCGGGTAGTGCTTGCCAGTAAATTTCTTGAAGGGGAGCATCTTCCACGGGTACAGCTTGCACGTGGACGTCTTCTTCTGTGGGGAGGGCGTCTTCTACGGGAACGTCGTCTTCAGCGGGGACGTTGTCTTCCACGGACGCAGACGTNGGTACAGCTTGCACGTGGACGTCGTCTTCCACGGGCGCAGACGTCGCGAGGGCTGCTCGGCGGGCCTTGCACCAACACCTGCTATGCAGCGTGTCGGGAACTGAGATGGTGCAACCTTCGAAACACTCCTTGCGCGGGAGGGAGTCCCGTATGTCATCGTCCTGCTACATGTACGCTGGCAAATACTTGAATACGGTCGAAATTTCGTAAGGAGCGTAGACCAGGAGAAATTCTTTCGGCAGGTATGGTAAGTTGTCCCTTTTTTCCAAGGCACTAAGCGAATGCACCCTTCCAAACGCCAACATGGCCGAAAGGATTTTATGGCCGCTCGGACAACACGCGTACATTTATAAGAGCTAGAAAAATGACTGATTTCCCGAGAGGGCTCAGGGTGCGTCTTATAAAGAGTTTTTAAGGAGGGAAAAATAGTCTGCCCTCACGATTAAAGTAGGCCACCGATTGGTCGGAACAAAGGTTTTCCGAAATCACCCAAGTAATAAGCAAATGAGAAACATTGCCTGATCAATTAAATACATTGGAAGGGGGTGAGCAATTAGACAAAAGGAATCAGGTGTGGGGCAGTTTGTCAAATTAAATCTATATTTGAAGTGTTGAGTGGAGTGGTCAGTCGCCTGCTGGGTGTGGTGCTGGGGAGAGCACCAGCAATGTAAAACAAATGGCAAACGAAAAAAAAGATGGCTGTCGAACGAAAGTGAGAGACAAACTCCAGTAATGTATAAACAAATGAAAAACGAAAAAAAAAACCAAAGATAGCGGACAGTGGCTGTGACGCCTACCAAGTTGGCGGACGGCTGCACCTACCAATATAGGGACTGCACCGACCAAAATTGCAGTTTGCACCAACCAATTTGGCGGACGGCTGCACATACCAATGCGGTGGACGGTGGCTGTGACGCCAATAAAGATGGCGGACTGCACTTACCAAGATGGTGGACTGAGTATGGGTAGAAGGGGTGTTTTTTAAAATTAATTTTTTAAATGACATTTTTAATAATACAGTTCTTAATAATTTTTTAAATAATTTATTATTTTTTAAAAAATTTTTAGGCTTCAAGATCAAATATTACAGGTGTCAAGGTCAAAGGTCACTAGGGTTAATGTTAAAGTCAAGGTCAAGATCACCTGGATCTATTATGGCCGCCGGCAAACCGGAATGACAGAGCACGAACAGCTCCGACGCGCCTATCCCAGGTCCCGATGTACCATAGTCCCATTAATCCCCCTACTAACAAGTTATCAAGATAAATTAATCTCTTGCATTTGGTATATAACATTATTCCATACGTCAGACTGAAATGATTAAAATAATAACACTCTTTACAAATGCAAAAACCCAAAGAAAATCAATAAATTTTCTAACGCAAAAGCAGACAAACAACTTACAAACACAGAGAGCTCACAAATTAATATAACGCTTAAGCAGTCTGAGCTATAATGGAATGAAAAATGGTGTTAATGAAATTGTAGATGATGTAGGGGCTATATGTTTTATATCACCAATAGAGATTTCAGACATTCTGCGTTTCCGGGGATAAAAATGATAGACCATGTTACGAATATAACGAACATGAGAGAATAGTGTTTATAACCGATAATTCTGCTACAGAACTAGACTGCATGGTGCTGGCGATCTAAAAGACAAATTTTCTCCAATTCATAAGGCTTGGATTTTTTATTTACGGACGCGCCCGTTAGATGAGAATAATCCGACAGATGGGAAACCACTGTTTTCCCACTCGCGACGTTCCACGAGGCAGAACCCAGCAAAACGAAACGGTGCGTGATTAACGGAACGTATGAATCAATCGGACCGCGCAGGGATTCAAGTTTATATGGAAATGTCACTACAACCACCGCTGCGCACTTTATCTAAAGCTGATCACGAAGAATAACGGGGCCGAGTTACGGGAAGGCGATTTTCAAACATAGACGTTTTTTATAATTGTACTCGTGTGGTATACCCAGTGCATGCAGGGTTAATTGAGCAGTTTTAATGTCCCGTGTAGTGCGTACCTTATTTCTGACCATTGTGTTTTCTTCCGCCGAAGTAAATGTAACCATTTACAATGAATTAATCTGTACCCATAGATAGATCGAGCGCTCCCGTGAATGTGTTAGAAGCAAACATTTTCATATTACGCCAGTTATTACCCTTATGTGCATCAAATATATTTTAGTGTGTACAAGTGTGAAAATTATAACGATAAAAACCCTTACGTTTATGTATAGGTTGTTCACGGTTATTTAAGCACTTTTGAAGTCAACAGTTGAGAAATGTTACTACCCCTAGGAGCATGTATTTTAACGTGCACAGTGACTGGCAAGGACCAAGTAAAGTTGGTAAAGACGGAGGGAAAGTAATTCTGTCTCTTACAGTTGAATTAAAAGTGTTAGGAAAACANGACCAAGTAAAGTTGGTAAAGACGGAGGGAAAGTAATTCTGTCTCTTACAGTTGAATTAAAAGTGTTAGGAAAACAGTTGTTAATACTGGAATTATCTCTTACACTTTCTTTATATCTTTTAATGTATATAATTTTTAGAATTAGTATACATGTAAAATATTTTCTTTTTTATTTTAATAATGTAGCGGTTTATTTTACTGACGTATGAATAAAGTGATCAGGTACATTGCAATGTTACTTTGAATATAGTAGAAAGATACACAACATGCGTAAAAGTAGATCTTAAGCAGGGCATCCAGAAATTGTCAGTTTACCGTGAACAGAATACAACCTTTTTTTACAGTTGATGTTAACTATTAGTAGGGACAGGCATATTTCGTGAGTTCAGTGACCTGTAGGCTAGACTCCACAATCCTGTGTATACTCGAGCCTCAGTTGTTTGTTATTTGGCTGCTTCCACAGTGAGAAGCCAGTGTTACCTGATCCACACCTGGCAGTACGGGATTCGCCACTTGTTTCCTTTACATTCTGCTATTGGCACAGAGTCGTCCAGGGCGTGTTTAATAAAGAGTGAACCAATCGGAAAGTCAACTTCAGTGTCCACATGTTTGACGTATATCTTGTCCTGAAATGAACTGGCGAAAATTTCCTATTCCTAACTACTAGTAGAGCAGTAGGTGTAAAAAAAACTCAGAGTCAGTGAACAAAACAGTGTACACAACGAGAGCCACCTGTTTATCGCGGAAATATTCATGCGCAGGGTCTACTTCCAACTCCGCACGTGCAAACTTGCAAATTTCGTCTGGTTATTGGTTGTGTTTCTGTACGAGAAGACATTTTATACTTGACTGTGTTAATCGTAATTAAGTTGTCCCGACGCTGAACGCCGCTGATTGGCTGGCAGACACCTGAGACGCGTGAGCGGTGAAATTATCCAACCACGAAATAGGTTCTGAACTACCGTGTTTTGCAGTGCAACCAGTCGTGGAATCCTTTCGCGAATAACAGGTGCCCTAACTATTGCCGAATACGAAGCCTACAGATCGTTGTTTGTAGCAATGAAACAGGTGCCCTCTCGGCTAAAGTAGAGCACGGATTTAAAAAAAAAATTCTTATTTTCTCTACACGAAACCATACATTAATTTGAGCCCGGGAAGATTGAACAATAGTTTCGGAAGTGTCTGTACACGTTTACTTGCAATGAAGGCAAGATATAATTGTGCCGCTTACCTATAACCTAAGTTATAGAATCAATATTATTGTTGGTTTCTGTTTCAAATCCTACCAACCTTCCTATTCGTTCTTATCACATTTGACACTCTTACCACATCGAATAAGGTTTATTGCACGCTGGCTCTAGGCCAATAAAGCACTGAGTTGATTATCTCCCAATCAAATATCTATCGTTTCATAAGTAACAGGTAGTAAATTCTAGATTGTTCACTTCAGTCGATGTACAAATATTTACATTTTAATTTGTTATTGTTCTGGTCGATGCGAAGAAGATTAATTTTAAGATCTTGACGGGCATTAAGGGTTCCGCCTGCCAGGCACTTGCACTGCGTTGCAAAGTGATTGAAATCCTTTTTTTTCGGTGAAACTATTGAGCGTTCCGCCATTATGTTTACCTCCGAAAAGACATCGTACACTAAACGAAGACGAAATGGTACTGTAAGGTTAACACACATGCTGTAAATATTATTTCGGAANAAAAGACATCGTACACTAAACGAAGACGAAATGGTACTGTAAGGTTAACACACATGCTGTAAATATTATTTCGGAAACCTCAAATTTTGTTAAAAACCGGACACGATCCAAACTACTATAGGAGCCTGCATTGAATTTTGCTACAGTTTATTCATAAATTAAACGATAGGGTCACCTCTGAGAGTCTCATAGGTATACGCAGCACTACGAGACCACTGCACGTAATTTCAGAGCCCTGCGCGTAGCGGCGATGNAAAAGACATCGTACACTAAACGAAGACGAAATGGTACTGTAAGGTTAACACACATGCTGTAAATATTATTTCGGAGACCTCAAATTTTGTTAAAAACCGGACACGATCCAAACTACTATAGGAGCCTGCATTGAATTTTGCTACAGTTTATTCATAAATTAAACGATAGGGTCACCGCTGAGAGTCTCATAGGTATACGCAGCACTACGAGACCACTGCACGTAATTTCAGAGCCCTGCGCGTAGCGGCGATGNCTGAGAGTCTCATAGGTATACGCAGCACTACGAGACCACTGCACGTAATTTCAGAGCCCTGCGCGTAGCGGCGATGGCGCTCTTGTAGAGCGTGAGAGTGTAACCCTTATAGCTCCCGCGCAAACGATGCAGGCTGGCGGGGCCCTTAGTGAAACAATGAAACTACAGCTACGTAGATTTTATTTTCAGAGGCAGAGAATCTTCTATTTTTATTGTAGACCGAGTTACACTGGGGCATAGTTTTGTAGGTGTTAAATGAATATAAACTGGCAAGCTGAGTAGCGTCTAAAAGTTTTTGCAAACATGAGCACTCAATATTAAGGTTGTACTGTAGATACAGTACGTCTCCTTTCGAAAGCGTGTGATGACACTTCCTGATGCTTAACCTAAGAACGTTTTCCGTATAATTAGAGACGCTGGAAAATAGAAGAAAAAAAAATGTGGGTGACGAAAGACTGAATTCAGCCTAAAGAACAACGACCTATCATCAAGTGATGTGTGTGTAATGAAAATGGATGGAAAATGAATTAATGATACACGACTATTAATTAAATGATAGTAAACACTAAAGGGGCAACGCAAAACGTAATTTTTACAATATTTCTCTTTTATTTCCGAGTTTATATTTCAACTGCCTGTAGAGTTATATTCTTCAGTTTATACGACGCGTGGCGTACTCACCCCTTACAAGTATTTAATGACGTGCAACAAGAGGGAACAGCGGATTGCTTAAGAGGACAGGGGATAGATTGAGAGCGATATCCTCTGTAAGCTTTCAAACGATAATGAATCACCGTGGATAACGGATAATGTATATTTTTCGCAGCGAACAGCTAGCAGAGTGGGACCGCCCACATTATCAGTAATTAAAACGGTAGTAATGAACGGGAAAAGGAGAGAGCGAGGGAGATAAGTGTGGAGTAATTACTTTCGCAGTCGAATAATGAGGATGCTCCGGTCCTCTTTCGCGGTTTGGCGTGAACGGAGAATGAAGAGGTTTGGGCGGCTCTTAACATCGGGGTCTTGAGAGCCGATGAGGGTGAAACGAGGTGAGTATGGAGCAGCGCGGGAATGCAAGGGCAGAGGAGATCCTGCAATAAACCCACCTAACAGCGACGGGGCTGCAGTTGTGTAGTGGTAAGACTACTCGCCTCGCACCCAGGTGAACCGGATTTCGCTCCCGCATTTTCACATGTGGGAGTCGCGCCGGACGATGCCGCTGGTTAGCCAGATTTTCTCGAAGATCTCCCGTTCCCCCCGATTTTGCATTTTGGCTCTGCACCATACTCTCCTCGTCTCTCAAGACCTCAATGTTAAATGCTGGCCCAAATCTCTCCACTCCACTCCGACCAGCGATATCGTCCTGCACGATTGTTACGTGTGAATATCCGGGAGTGACCCGGCCGGGAATCGAAACGGAATCGAACCCTGTTCGCCTTGGGATCCTTTTAGCCACTGCGCCACCGCGGCCCAGTTTGGCATGCAGAATGTCAAGAGACGATAGGATGTTTTTTCGAAGGAAAATGTTGACTGTTAGTNACCGCGGCCCAGTTTGGCATGCAGAATGTCAAGAGACGATAGGATGTTTTTTCGAAGGAAAATGTTGACTGTTAGGTTTCAACATACTGTACAAAAGTCTGACAAGCAAATTTCATTATTGGAGGTCATGCGCGCATCAGGCTACTATCGCAGTTCACTGGACCAATGAGGACTCTGATGCTCTAGAGGTGAACGTTCGTTATCAGATTACAAGGAACTTAGCCAGTCAAAATCTTGTTCATCCAATCATAAAATAATACGATAAATAGATTGTTATGGAAGCTATCTTGGCACAAAAATATTCACAATTTTCCAGTATCTAAGTATACAACACTTTTTACTTGATTTGGAAACCCGGAAAGGCCTTCACGAAACATATAGCATCAAACATGCACTGTTAAATTCCGTAACATTACGGAAAAATACTTGAAATATATTATTCAGAAATTTTGTTTAAGTTACGGTGTGACGTCACGTGTATTTGACTCTGTATTGCGTGATAAGCCTTGCTTGTTGTGTTCTGCAATGCCTTGGGTATTTTTTTATATAGTTGGCGACATTGGTTCCTAAAATTGCTACGTTAACTAGGGTAACTTTAAAACTTTAAATACATGTTTTATTGTTTAATATTTGTTTGTATATACGTTTGTTTTACTGTTCTAAATCATTGGTGTATATATACATATATATTCATTTTGTATTTTTTATTGTTTTGCTCGATGATCGCTTCACGGCGCTTTGTTCGCGAGTTTGCTGAGTGCACCGTGCCGTGTCATTTCTGTAGTGAGTTGCGGACTGACTTCGGACTGAGAAGGGTGTTGCTGTACAACCACGCTCCGAGGTGGACTTGTCCGGCGGATCGCCGTTCGAGTGGGTGCTGCGTCCTCGGCATTGATGGGCCGACATGCAGTCGGGCTCGTGCTTATGTGTTTCCACTGAGCTNTCGAGTGGGTGCTGCGTCCTCGGCATTGATGGGCCGACATGCAGTCGGGCTCGTGCTTATGTGTTTCCACTGAGCTGGTTTCCCTCCCAGAGCTTGGCTTTTTGTAAGTCGAGGTGCGACTTAACCGAAGAGCGCGACATGTCCTGGACTGACGACTTGGTCAGCTTTAAGGCAGCTGGAGAGGACCTGAAGTGGCGCACTTGGGGTCGAGTGTGCTGTTCCAAATACTTCAATTTCTGAAGACACCGAGCAAGGTTGCTGTCATTCGCACCGCCGTCGTGAGGACCTTCACCGCAACTTGGGGAGAGAGTAGAAAGGGTTGTATGAAACTACTGATTTGAGGTACTGTCTGCCTTCAATTTAATTTGACGTCTTGTGCAGCATCGTCATTACGAGTTGGTGTTGCAAGTTACATTTTACTTGACGATTGCTTGAGTTTTGGCAAGAGCTGCGTATGTGCGGAATGGCAGACTGATATTATGTTTGTAGCCGCCATTAGTAATGTGTTTAAGGAATCATAATTTTCTCTACTAAGCGGCCGCGGACGAGAATATTATGTATGCAATTATTGTTGTGATTTGGTACATTAATTTGTCTAAAAAAAAAAGAAAAAAAAAAGACTGTTTTACGTGGTATTATTTCTCAAATTTAACAGTATCCAGAAGAATAAAATAAGGGACTTCCAGGTTACCGTTTATAGAGGGGTTCCGGATTTGTTATGAATTTGTTTTCAGTATGTTCTGGGTGAAACCCAACTTGACCTCCTGGGGTGACCTAGGAGTCACAACGGAAAGAAACTGGCTCACGATTTCGTCTCTGTGTACTTATCTACTATATGGCAAAAACTTATACTTTCGCTCTTTCATGAAATTTATGAATGAATATTTTTACTGGATGAAATCACTGTGATTTTTCAGGTCTCTGGCGATAAGTTTTCACCCAACGCCGTTGTGAACCCTTTCGTAGGTTAAAACTCAAGAAATGCAAACCGCCTCAAACTTGTGAAATTGTGGAAATATTTTCCACTGGCAATCAATTGCAGTGTACTTATTATTACGATGTTGGCATTCACTTTCTTAGGCGTGACTTCCGCCGAAAAACGGAGAATACTAAGGCACTTGTTTCCAGGTCACTATGTTTTAAACGGCACATTTAAGAAGTCTAAAATTAANTGTTTCCAGGTCACTATGTTTTAAACGGCACATTTAAGAAGTCTAAAATTAAGTTGTCAAAACGTAAGTAATTCTTTCTTGAAGTTCAACACATGTAATATAACATCAGAAGTCACTTTTGTTCGCAGAAGAAAATTGCCCGCTGTTAATGAGGTCGACCAAAGGAGCATTCCGAATCAAATATTGCGTTCTAAGTTGAAATCCTTTGGTTAAAATTGCTTGCGCTTGTCGAGTAGAAAAAATGATATGTTTAGTCTCCGTAATTTACAATGAAAAAATTAATAAGACTATACTCAATTATAAAAATGCACTTTTTTCACGTAGTGTTATAGCTATAGTAATAAACTACATGAATACGTTCAGCTTACTAATTTTACTTCAACTAGGTAAGATAAAAATAATTATTTAAAAACTANAATAAACTACATGAATACGTTCAGCTTACTAATTTTACTTCAACTAGGTAAGATAAAAATAATTATTTAAAAACTATATCGTAGCATATTTTGGAAACATGTTGCCAGACTACCCACGCTTTGGTTTTCCTTTTTCTTTTCCGCGAACATTAGGTCGTTGAGGGCTTATTGTGATCTCCAATTACTTTCCTGCCCTGTCCATATATTTTTTGATATTTCAATGTTTCATCAACCTGGACGTTTATAAAATGGAACTTGATCGTGGTATGTATCGTCCTTAATCCTCTCTATGTGTTGGGTTTATTTGCCTGGAGAACTACGCGTGTTTCTGTGGAGGATGGTTTTCGTATATTTGTTTGTAAAGGTGCAGAATTCTTCCAGTGCAAAGAAAGAGCGAATCGATTCACGGGTTGTCGGAGACAACGACTGCTGTATCCCCACTCCGGTTACGACTCCCTGCAGCCAGCGAGGCCGAACGGCCCTGCTCAGCCGTATCAAGTCGCCGGACAAAGAACGGAAGGGATCCTCGCGAAGGACTCTCGTGAGAGGCGGCGCTAAGGCAAAAGGAAAAGAATGGCGGAAGAAAGGTCAGAGGCAATACAGTGTGAGGGCGCCACTTGAGATGGACCCAGATATCACGTGACGAGACTTACAGCTCGACTTCACAACTTTTCCAGAAATTCTTCGTTTTCGCGCCATAATTTCGGATTCATAGTGATTATTGACAACGTACGATTATAGAAAATGTACATTTTACGATTTGTTTAATATTTTGTGCGTAATATGAATTATGTGTTATCTGCTTGCTGTAGAAAGTTGAGAACATATTTATATTTTATTAATAAGTTCTCACCTTTTTGCAAGCAGGAAAAAAAAACACAGTGATAATTTGATACAAACGAATCAAACAACTAGTGCCCTTTATTTTCAATTTTCTTTAATCAAACATTTCCTATAATTAAAGATAATGAAAAATCACGACAAAGTTTTGAGCCAACATATCTTTTATACCACTATAACTAGTTTATTATTTAATGATTGGATGGACAATGTTTTGACTCGGCTAAGTTGTTTGCAGACCAATCACGAACGTTCTGCCTTATACTGCCTGAATGATCTCATTGGTCCAGTGAAATGAGGTAGTAGCTTCATACATGCGTGACAGCCAATAAGGAAAGCAAACTGTCGGACATATGTACAGTACGTTGAATCTTAGAAAATAGCCAACTTTTCCCGCGATAAACCACCTCCTCTACCAATAATTCCTTTGAAACTGAAATTATGACACGAAAACGACGAATTTCTGCAAAAGGGGTGAAGCAGAGCCCCACAGCTCTAGTGGAACGGTTTGCGGCTGTCACGCAACAACGTCCTAAGTACCACTTTCAATTTCGTAATTAATGGTTAGAGATCTTAACATTTCGTGGTTTCACGCCGGGACAAATTAGACGTCAAACCCATGTACTTTCGTATAAGTTTCTAAATTGGCCCACGGCTAATGTGACACATCCTCGACGACTTGAAGCCTATAATAAATTGACAATTAAATGCAACTCCAATCGCTGCCTCTCACTGTGGGAAGAAGCATTCAATGAACAGTCGATGTCTACTCCAGTTTACAAACGAATGTGAAGTCTAATGTACAGGTCACTCAAATCGCGACTATTTCCGGTCCCTGCTAATAGNAGTTTACAAACGAATGTGAAGTCTAATGTACAGGTCACTCAAATCGCGACTATTTCCGGTCCCTGCTAATAGATCTTCAGTAGTAAATAAATAGTAATTTTGATATTATTGCCTCACGGATGGGTAACCTCTCTTGAAATCCCAACTTGATTCTTCTTCTGTACAAATAAATACTGCTATGTATAGGCCTGAGGATTGAGGTTACCAGTTTGCAGCAGCTTCAGTATCCGACGTAGACACCTGCAGAAAAGTGGTGGTCTGGGTGGCTCTTGACATAGAGGTCTTGAGAGCCGATGAGGGTGAAGTGAGGTGAGAATGGAGCAGCGCCGTAATGTATGGGTGGAAGNTGACATAGAGGTCTTGAGAGCCGATGAGGGTGAAGTGAGGTGAGAATGGAGCAGCGCCGTAATGTATGGGTGGAAGAAATGGGAGATCCCCGAGAAAACCCACCGAATAGTGGCATAGTCCTGTACGATTTCCACATGTGAAAATCTGGGAGCAACCCCGCTGGGAATCGAACCCGGTTTGCCGAGGNTGACATAGAGGTCTTGAGAGCCGATGAGGGTGAAGTGAGGTGAGAATGGAGCAGCGCCGTAATGTATGGGTGGAATAAATGGGAGATCCCCGAGAAAACCCACCGAATAGCGNGTGAAGTGAGGTGAGAATGGAGCAGCGCCGTAATGTATGGGTGGAATAAATGGGAGATCCCCGAGAAAACCCACCGAATAGCGGCATAGTCCTGTACGATTTCCACATGTGAAAATCTGGGAGCAACCCCGCTGGGAATCGAACCCGGTTTGCCGAGTTGGGAGGTGGTAGTCTAACCACTATACTACCGCAGCCCCGTAAAACAGACGTGAAAGAAAGGATAAATGATTTATTTATTCGTGACTTAGAGGGTTAACATTATCCCATTCAGACCCACTGTGCACATTTGTGTACATTACGCACGTGTAGGTAATTTTTGGCGTGTACTGTACATTGCGAAATCAATGATCAATTAACTGACCTGTGGTTAAATTATTCGCAAACCACTTTAACTGGTTTAGGTCATAATTGGTCTATATAACTATAGCCAAACATATATCCTACATCTCATTATCTGCAACAACAAAACAAGTGCTGGGTAGACTTAAGTACAGCATGCATCACAAAGTTTTCTGTTTGCACCGTAAATTAATGTGGGTCTGAAAGGGTTAACATAAAATAAAGCCGCACTCTCGCTGCGCTTCATAAAACTATTACCGCTGTTGAAACCAACAAGATTACATAATTGCAAGGAGCCGCGGTCGTGTAGGGGTTAGACTACCCGCATCTCACCTAGACGAGCCAGGTTAGATTCCCGGCGGGGACGCTCCCGGATTTTTACACGTAGGTATCGTGTCGGACGATGCCGCTGGCTGGCGGGTTTACTCGGGGATCTCTCGTTTCCCCCGTCCTTGCATTCCGACGCTGCTCCATATTCACCTCATTTCACCCTAATTGGCTCTCAAGACCTCGATATTACGAGCTGCTCAAATCTCTCCACTCCACTACATAATTGCACAACATTCAAGGCTACTCAATTGGCGACCTCGTGCCGCATGCGGCTTTCCATACTCGTAATACTTAACATCGTAGGATATAATATTTTACGTCTAAATAACTTAATTATTGAACACGCCCTACTTATTCAGCTATTTTATTTTTGAATATAAAATTTTTTATTTAATTACTTAAATTAATGTAAATGAAAGACAAAAATTGCTACAACTAATATTAGATTCCCNTTTTGAATATAAATTTTTTTATTTAATTACTTAAATTAATGTAAATGAAAGACAAAAATTGCTACAACTAATATTATATTCACACCTGAGATTCTATTTAGTCATCGTTGAATGTGGCTCGGCCAGCATTATAATTAGGGTCCTTGTTTTTCTCGAAAAGATTCCACGACTAGTTTTACTCTAAAACACTTTAGTTCTGATCCACATCCGTTATTGTGTAGCTTCAGTTGTCACTCGTCTTAGGTGCTTGCCCGCCCATCACGAACGTTCACAGTCGAGTGACTTCATTCTGATTGGCCTACTCTTCTCAGTGAGACCTGCGGTCAGTGACCAAAGGAACATTGCAGCTGTGCACGTAGTCTATTGAAGTATGGCTTGCACGTTAGCATTTTTGTGAAAAAACAGGTGGTCCTAATTATAATTGTTAGAGACCCGGAAATTTGGCGGATTAATTCGGCAACATGCTAGACTCCACAATCCTTCGTGCACTCTAGCATCAGTTAGTTTTTCATTGGCTGTTGCTCCAGTTTAACCCTAGACCAGGTAGCACGGGATTCGGTTCTTACTTTTCTTGATGATTCATTCATTATTGGTTGAAAGTCGTCCTGGGCTTGTTTAACAAACTATTGACCAATGGAAGCATAAACACATATGTACCCGTGGATGCAGTTTATCTTGTCTTCAGATGAATCCGCGAAACTTCCGGGTCTCTAATAATAATTATCTCAAAGTGTCCCGATGGAGACAAAAATTGAATAGCCCTGGAATGGCAGACACTGTCATGAGCTGAAGGAGTGTCTCTCAAGGAAATTAGTACGGGAGCAGCAAAAATTGGGAAATACACTCGTGAGCTACCATTCTAGCGCAGTCCCTTGTGAAACACTTATTTAATTTATGTAGGCTGTTCGCGGTTAATCGAGCACTTTTGAAATCAGCCTTTGCAAAACGTCACTGATCCTACCTGCATTGAAAGGCTCACTGACAGGTATATGCGCCCGGTAAAGTTGGCAACGACGGAGGAAAAGTAGTTCCATGTCTTAACGTTGAATTGAAAATTTTCGTTAAACATTTGTGAATACCGAAACAATAATTTGCCTTTTGCTTTCTGTTTTTTAATGTATATAAATTTAAAAATAAACAAATTTGTAAAACATTTACTTTTGTAGTAATTTCACATTTTTCATTAGCCGACGCACTCGAACAAAGTGATGAGGCCTGTGGCAATGTTAATTTTCCATATGGCGGAAGGATACACAATGTGCATGGTAGCAGATCTTAAGCACAAGTTTCAAAAGTGCTCAGTTTACCGCGAACAACCTATACAAGTAAATTCGCAGGAAATATCGTTCAATATGCGACGGACTTTCATTTATTTGTAAACGCGGTAGTTAAATGTGCTCGTCTTAACACGTTCAGTCACCGCGCTCATGATCGTGGACACGTTGCACATGAAGTATATTTATGAGCGGTACTGTTCACAACTAGGCATCAGAAGGGCCACCTGCTTCTCGCGGAAAGACGTACGCGAAGGCTAGACTCCAATGTCGAATAGTGCACTATCTCTCTCTCTATCTCTCTCTCTCTCTTTATCTCTTCGTCTCCCTCTCATTCTAAATACATTTTTTTTTTTAGATTTTTTTATGAGGAATTTTCTACCGAAGTATGACTGTAGTGTTCATATCCATCCTATTTACACACACACACACACACACACACATATATATATATATATATATATATATATATATACATACACACACACGCGCGCGCGCACGCGTGCGCATCATGTCTCTTGATACGAAATGTTTGTTATTGATAGAACGAAATAAAGAGAAATCATTGCACTCTACTACTGACCGCGAATTGTGTGTAACTTGTAAAATATTTTTAGTTTTTTATTATAATACGTGCCCTCTTTCCTCGTGTGCCAGAAAAAATTTTTTTTTTTAGCCATTTAGAGTGGCGCGGCTGTTTAAATAATAAATTATTTCATACATGTAAAAATACGCTCGTCCAATAACAAAAAGAGCTACTGTATGAAATTATATGGCTGAAAATAAAGTGCGCACATATTTTGTTTTTCTTTTTTAACAAATTTAATTAAATGTATTAATAACCCTCGCTGGTTTAATTTTGGGCATTCCCATTTTAATTACGAAGTGATATGGTAGATTTTTTCACTCGGAAACATAAAAGTCAAAATAATGTTTCATATATATTTTTTATTTATTAAGCTACGCGAACGTAGTAATTTGTTCGTTAGTTTAGTTGCTCTTTTACTTGTTGACGCAATCGCCGCTGACTTCTTTTCGCAAGCAAGCCAACTGCTATTTCTGTATGAGTTCATAAAACGAACATCGCCGTGTCGAAAACTGGTCGCAGTTTTTCTCTAGATAAGCCATTCATTTTAAATTATACTTTGTGATTTCGTGATATATCAAAGGGGGGAAAGTAAAATCTTTTTGACGGAACAGTCGAAATAATAGTCATCTAACGTAGGTATTCTTAAAAGATACCCTTGGTCTTAAAAAATTTCACCTATCCGATATTAATTAAAAATTAAAGTATGGACTGTAATGTATTTATTAAATTATCCGAAGTTTTCAGGCGGCAGATATGTTTTAAATTAGCATAACTGTTTTGGAATTATAGATTAAGCATAATAATTTTGTTGAAATAGTTAAAAAAAAAAATCTAACCTAAATTACTAGCCAAAAAAATTGGAATATTATCGTAGTAAAATTGAAGCTCCTTTGTTGACTGCAAAGAGAGAAACTTGCATATGAAATCTATTTGAATAATCCACGTACGGCTTTTAATGTGCATTTTTTTCTAAAATTGATCTCGTACTTTTCGGGCCCTCATTATCTAGAACACATCGCCATTGAACTGACGAGTATTTAGTATGCATTTCTGCCCTCGCATTGCTCAAGAAGAACTGGACTTTGATACCTATGCGTTTATAACGTCGAATTCCCAGCATCGCAATCCGGGATTCGAAATCCGGCGGATCCGATTCGGAAAATTACGCACGTATGAAACTTGTCGGACCTTATCAAACACTTAAAAAATTTTTTTAACGATTTCAAAGAAATATATGAACATGTATGAATCAAGAACAGATTAGTTGTGTGAACAAAAAACTCTTCATCGGAAACAAATAAGTCTACTCTTCAAATAAATCTATTCGCTAAAGGCAACTAAATCTTTATCTCAAGGCACAGAAGTAAAGAAGTATAATTTTGTACTGTTGTTGCTCGAGGTAGCAGTGTGACCAACCTAAGTCGAGCAATAAATTTACATACGTTTGGAAATTCAGTTACAAATAAAATTAATCTACTCCAAAAACCAGAAGGATTTGCGTACTATTATTCAAAATACAATAATAATGCCTACACATAACACTCAATTATAAATTACTTATTAATGCATTGTTAATTTGGCAATTAAATGAAGAAATTATGGTCTCCTTCAAAATATTGCGAAACACATCTTGTTAGCATATATTGAGAACCCTGGAAAATGTACACTATAATAACGTTTCAATTTTAAATAACGGAGAGTTAGTAGTAAATATAAAAAAAAATGTATAAAGAGGTGGGGGTGGNGCATATATTGAGAACCCTGGAAAATGTACACTATAATAACGTTTCAATTTTAAATAACGGAGAGTTAGTAGTAAATGTAAAAAAAAATGTATAAAGAGGTGGGGGTGGGGGAAGGGGGTAAATAATCTAATTTATGAGTATGTAAGTACGAACAAATAGTCAATATAGCAAACCTCATTTTAAGTACATTTTGATATTCGCCTGCACCGTTGTCAGCTACAAGCTACACGACCTAAAATGACGCTACACGTAGCCAAATTCAGCTACGGTTGGCAACACTGCTAGGGAGTAAGCAACAATGGTATGGAAACAGCCAATGTTTGGCAGCGGCGTGTGGGGCGAAGCCCGCTACGACGAGGGAATCCCTGCTGGCCTCAGTCTTCCCGGCGGACCCTCTACTTGCCACACGCAAACCCACACATCAAACAACAACGTGCCGTAGACAAGGCGGGGTAACGAGATAGCAGCGTGCGGACAATCAGTGCGTACGAGTCGCGGTTACCCTGGCTCGTATCGTCCCAGCAACCTCCAGAGGAGCGCCTTCCCAGTGTTAAGCCTGCTTCACGTTTACGACCATCTAGTCTGACAAGACACGCCAGACAGAACCTGCGGCTTTTCCGTGTGCATGCGGTTCACGGTAAAGCAAGTGCCTTAAAAATCAACTTTTGAAGAAACAAAATCCCTTCCTATAAGTACACACTAACATGCGTGCTCCCAGTTAAGTTGGCAGCGAATAAATTAAAATATTTCTTAAGACTTGGCATTGCATTGCGATTGTGGTGTTTCAATTTATGGTCACTGAAAGTAGTATTTCACATTATTTACGATAAAAATTTGCGAATCATCGACACATTTATTTAACAATTCCATGGTTTCACATGGGCAGCGCATGAATATGGGACGAGGCCCATGGCAATGTTAAATTTGCATACGGCAGAAGAATACTATATGAAAAGTAAAGTAGATCATAAGTTGTCTACCAAAAGTGCTCATTTAAAAGTGAAAAGCCTGTAAGCAGATTTTCTGCGCTAACGTTTTGGTGTTTGCTTGGAAGCTCAGTTTTACTTCCACTCTGGTTCCTTCGTTATTTTTGACATTGAGTTCCCGAATAATAATGAGCGCCAAACTACAAATAGTCCATTCATGATTACTGCTAACTTTTCTGAAGCCCTGTTAAAGTTCTACTTCCTGGATATTCCTCTGCCTTATAAAAACAATGGTTAACTGACTGTAGAAAATTACACCAAAGGAACAACGAACAGCATTTTTGCGCATTCAGTGAAGTAATATTTTGCATAATAACTATTATTTACTAGGCATTACCGACACACCAATATTCTCTCTATTTTAACAATGTTAGTTAGAAATGAAATATTAAAATGTATAGATAAAATATAAGCGAGAGTTTAAGTTAACAAAAAATTAGGTACTTTTATGCTGAGACAAGTATAAAACGCTCGTGATAGGTGAAATATTTAAGAAATAACCAAACATCATATATGGGGTTATTTTTCAAAGGCTCGATTCAAACGTTTGAAGAAACATTGAATAGATTATAGTAGTAGTACAGTCAACGAGATTGTTAAAGTTATGGTGTGTGGTTGCATACACTAGAAACTTATTGAATGTAGTAGAAGCTGCCGATGTTATTAAAGGATGTTCACGATAAAGTGAGCGCTGCTGAAGTCAACCTTAGGAAAATATCATTTTTCCAACCTGCATACATTTTGATGGGCGCTCTGAGCAGTATGCGCCCAGTTAATTTGGAAACGACAGAGGGAAATGTCTTAACGTTGAAGTAAAAGTGTTAGATAAAAATTTGCAAAAACCACAATATATTTTTTTTCTGTTTTTAGTGAATCTCATTGTAGGAAATATAATATTTGTAAAATATTTACTTTTATAATAATTTCACAGTTTCACTTGACCGACGCATGGATAAAGTGATCAAGCCCATGACGTTAATTTTACGTATGACATGAGCATACATAATGTTTATACATTTAGATCTTAAGGAGGGCTTTCAAAAGTGCTCAGTTTACCGTTAACAGCCTATACTCTCAAGTGATTTAAATGTGGCATAATAAATGAATGAATGAATTCAAAGATTCTATAATTTTGTTTTATTTGTCCAAAAGGGTTTTATACCATCTATCGGTTTATTAAAAAATAGCATTTAATTGGTAATGCAACGATTCACTTATGGTTTATCATAAATAAGTACATCTAACCATGTTAAAGCATGGCATCGTCATACGTTAATAATAATTCAAAATGTTGGTAGAAAACATGTGAAAGAGTGGATCCCTGATAAATATCGGCGAGCAGAATATTCTACGTGGTTCTTGGGGAAAATTACATCTGGTTAGCTGTTCCAGATTTCTGCTACAGAGTGGATAAATTTACTTAGTTGAAACAACATCCTGTACCAGAAAGTCAAACCTCACGCCCTGCAAAAAGGCGCCGCTGGCTAGAAACATGTCGGAACTGCGCTCGCCAAACAGCGCTTAGTAATTTACTAGTCAGCCAGGAACCGAGAAAATAGGGAGTCTTTCGCAGAACTCGATAACCAAACATACACTAAGCCCGTTCCCAGAGACTTGGGCAGCCAATCAGCGAACGCGTACTTCTACATCAAAGGGACCGCCAAACCATTTTACTTCTGTATGCGAGCCTGCTGTGTGTTTCAGTCTGCCTGGTCGGCGGGGACAGTTGAGATGACTTGAGAGATTTTTGTCGGGGCTTAAGGTACCCGCTTACCTGGCGCTTGAACTGCGTTGCAGAGTATTTGAAATCCAGGCTTTTTTTGTTTTCACGAAACCGTTTAATGTGCGTCCAATGTCATTATCTACTAAAAGTAAACACACTTCACACGGGGGCTGTTGAGTGCTTTCAAGTAGTCACGCACATTTGAAACACCATTTTAGAGCAAGCCAGCAATGTTAAAAACTGTTTTTTCAAAGTCCTGTACCTCAAACCATACACGCTATATGCATACAGAAGTACTCCAGGAGCATGCACTGAACCTCACCACAGGCTTTCAACAAAAAAAAAATGACAGGGTCACCGCTGAAAGTCCCGTAGGTACACGTAGCACGACGAGAACACTGCACGCCAGTTCAGAGCCTTGCGCTTAGCGGCGATGGCGCACTTAATGCGCGTGGCAGTGTAACCCTTATCGCTCCCTCGCTTCTTGGCCTCAAACACGCTAACCACCTCCAGGTAGGTGGGGTCTTGAGCACCTGTGAGGGTGAGATGACGTAAATAGGGAGCAGTGGTGTAGCGCATGTACCACCATAAACAAATAAAATATCTGCTTCATCAAAAAAAAGATGCAGCCAGTCCTTCGTACCAACAACAAACGAAGAAAGCCACAAACAAAACAATAAAACCTTGCCCCAAAAAAAAAACCCTTAGGATTCCGCAACAAGAACAACAAACAGCAATGGAAGCAATATTAAAAAAAAATTAATCATGCTGGGCGATCGTACATAGAACAAAAGAAAGAAACAGAAATATTTTATGCAAGACCTACTTGTATAATCAATAAAATTAATAAGGCCAGAGGGAAACTAATATAATAATAAAAAAATTAAAACATTGTAATTGTGGTTGTGTGTTGTAATTGTGGTTGTGTGTTACTCTTTTATTTTATATTTATTATTACTTAAGTTCATTGAAAACATAAACACGTAAGTACTCCCATAATAATAGGAGTGAAACGTAGCAAAGACAACAAAATAATAACATAATTGCAATAATTGATCTGACAAAAATATTCTTAAAATTTACAAACCGGATTGAAAACTAATTGTTAACTTAAATAGTTAAAACTATTTAAGTTAACTATGAAACCTCAAAATGTTTTAAATAAAATAGTTAAAGACTCCTGGGATGCATCCCTAACATCTTAAAACTAGTATTAAAACAAAGACTGTGATCGCTTCAAATTACATCACAAAGTTATGTTTTTAGATTTCATATAATCATCACTAATCACAATTTAAATCATGGTTTCCAAATTCACATTAAAAGTTCATGATAATAAAAACATAATAAATAATGATATTTAGTAAAGAAGTATCAAAACGTCCATTGTGACTTAGCTGATTGCAAGCATTGTATTGTGTCCACAGGAACGGGCAAGACGGGATTAAAAAAACTAATCTTGATTAGTAGTCTCCCGAACAGGGAAAGGCAGGCAAAGCTCAAAGAAACGACTTGTGCCAGAAAATGGAGAGCTTCAGCCCATAACATGCAGANAACAGGGAAAGGCAGGCAAAGCTCAAAGAAACGACTTGTGCCAGAAAATGGAGAGCTTCAGCCCATAACATGCAGAAGAGTAAGCTGACACGTGCAGAAAAGATTAACAGCAATGTGCACCCTCACTAAAACAAAAATAATTTCCAACGAAATTAATTAGTGAGTGAAAGATGCCTGGTGCAAGAGAAGAAATGAACTATAAAATTGAAACTGTACTCACCAGAGAGGGGAAACAGAAAATATCCAATTGAATAACTACATATTGAAGAACAACAACAACAAAATAAGTAGTAACACAACAACAAACTATATCCTGGCGACAACATTCTACGTGATGGGTAGTGAGAATAAAACACTAATGGCATTTAAGTGCCGAATAACGCCATCGCGGCCACCACACAACGCTCGTACGTCATAAGGGCAGCACATCAAGGACAAAAATGTTCGAAAAATGCTACGTGAAAGACGCAGAAGTACGAAACAGAAGACAATCAGAAGGTCGCCGATAGATGTCGTGGGTCGTCCACAAGAGGCGAATTGTGCTGAAGTGCACAGCGTGGACGGCAAATATCACGTAAACAGAGACCCATTTTTTATGAGAAATGNGAGGCGAATTGTGCTGAAGTGCACAGCGTGGACGGCAAATATCACGTAAACAGAGACCCATTTTTTATGAGAAATCGCGTACCAAGCGGCAGGGACACGCTGAGAAAATTTGCAAGAAATGCAGCTGCAGGGAAGAGAGCGGAAGTGGCCGCTTCAGACAGCGACTGAAAGAATTCGCAACACAGCATTGCACATCCGGTTGGTAGAAAACAATCTCTCATGAAACAGGGGTCTGCAGGCATCTAACAAGATTAGCCTAGCGTTTAAAGCACAGACCCTAAAATGAACTGCAAGCAAGGTAACAGGGAAAATATCCAAACAATAAAATAGTGAAAAACAATGATTAAAGAGCCTGAAATAGTTAAATAACTTAATTTATATAGCCAGATATAAAAATATCTCAAAATATATAACACATTTACCATAATACAAGTCGTGACATAAATATATATATGATAGATATAATTCAATTACTAATTAAATAAATATTGGATAGTTTAAAAGAAGAATAAAGGTATTATTTACCATAATAATAAAAATTATAAACGTAACGAGAAATTCAATAACATTACTCGCAATAGTTGTAATTGACTTAAAATATGAAAATCAGTGCTCAGAATTCTTTAAGAACTGAGACGTTTTTAAAACGGCAGAGTGGGTATGGTATAACGTCTCGTTGACGGCGAGGACACTAGAGATGGAGCAATCTGCTCAGAGGAGGAGGAACGGGGAAGGAATCTGCCACTACATGTAGTAAGCAACCGTCCCAGCACTCACCAGGAGTGATTTCGGGAAACGATGGGAAACCGAAATCAGGATTGCCGGACAGGGATTCGAATCCGATTCTCCCGAATACTAGTCAAAATGTTTACTACACTGCCTCACCCAGCTCGGTGGAGGAGCAGCGTAATGCAAGGGCGGGTCAAACGGGAATCAATTTTAGGCATTTAATTACGTTAAAATACTTATATTTTTGTTTTATGTTTGCTCTTTTTCAATTTTGGTTTTGTTTTTTTTGGTAACAATATGTTGGGTTAGATTAATTAAGGTTAGATTAGCTTGATTTTGTCAACTTTCCTTTTAATATTATTACCAGAGTTTGCGACTTCGCGTTAAACTAAGGAAAATTATTCACTCTCAGTACAAGTGTTTGCTCATAAGAGATAAGGACCAAGGTCATCCGTGCAAGCAGCTCCTTGTATTTAACATGGGGAGATAAGAAATATTCTGGGAAATTGTGATCACTTCACCTATTAGTAGTATTAGTATAGTGACGGAATGTAGTGGTCCAGAACAACTTATATCCACCTACTTACAATATTTTGCCGTCTGTATAGGCATGCTTAAAAGTGCGTGAATTTCGCAAACACGATTATTTTAATGTTCCTTTTTTGATTGGAACACAGTGGTTTTGACATGCCCTGAACGACTCTTTAGCCAGCAATAAGCAGAAACTAATAATGTCACTGTATCACTTTCAACCATGTTGAATTAAAAAAACAAAAAGGTTAACGTCATGGCAACTCTTATTGTATAAACAGTTGCCGCCCGAGAATGTGCAGGACTGTGAAGTCCAGACTGCTGTCAGATGAGTTCGCGGAATTCACGTAAAGGCTGTTCACGGTAAATTGAACACTTTTAAATGACCTACTTAAGATCTACTTGTATAAACATTGCGTATCCTTCCACCATACAAAAAATAATATTATTATGGGACTGCTCACTTAGTTCATGCTTCGATTATGAGAAATTATGAAATTATTACCTAAGTTAATATTTTATAAATTGGGTCGTTCTTACACATACAGGAATATAAACATATGGAAACAAAAGGAATAATTTNTAAATTGGGTCGTTCTTACACATACAGGAATATAAACATATGGAAACAAAAGGAATAATTTCATTTTTCGGAAATGTTAACCTGACTGTTAATTCAACGTTAAGACACAGAACTACTTCCCCTCCATTGTTACCAAATTTACATGGCGCATACCACTGAGTGTGCGCGTTGAAATATGTGCATGTAGAGTCAATGACATTTATCAAAAGTTGATTTCAAAAGTGCTCACATAACCATAGATAGCTTACAGCTCTGAGCATGCTGTAAAGGAAACCCACCGACCGNGAGGCGAATTGTGCTGAAGTGCACAGCGTGGACGGCAAATATCACGTAAACAGAGACCCATTTTTTATGAGAAATGGCGTACCAAGCGGCAGGGACACGCTGAGAAAATTTGCAAGAAATGCAGCTGCAGGGAAGAGAGCGGAAGTGGCCGCTTCAGACAGCGACTGAAAGAATTCGTAACACAGCATTGCACATCCGGTTGGTAGAAAACAATCTCTCATGAAACACGGGTCTGCAGGCATCTTAACAAGATTAGCCTAGCGTTTAAAGCACAGACCCTAAAATGAACTGCAAGCAAGGTAACAGGAAAAATATCCAAACAATAAAATAGTGAAAAACAATGATTAAAGAGCCTGAAATAGTTAAATAACTTAATTTATATAGCCAGATATAAAAATATCTCAAAATATATAACACATTTACCATAATACAAGTCGTGACATAAATATATATATGATAGATATAATTCAATTACTAATTAAATAAATATTAGATAGTTTAAAAGAAGAATAAAGGTATTATTTACCATAATAATAAAAATTATAAATGTAACGAGAAATTCAATAACATTACTCGCAATAGTTGTAATTGACTTAAAATATGAAAATCAGTGCTCAGAATTCTTTAAGAACTGAGACGTTTTTAAAACGGCAGAGTGGGTATGGTATAACGTCTCGTTGACGGCGAGGACACTAGAGATGGAGCAATCTGCTCAGAGGAGGAGGAACGGGGAAGGAATCTGCCACTACATGTAGTAAGCAACCGTCCCAGCACTCACCAGGAGTGATTTCGGGAAACGATGGGAAACCGAAATCAGGATTGCCGGACAGGGATTCGAATCCGATTCTCCCGAATACTAGTCAAAATGTTTACTACACTGCCTCACCCAGCTCGGTGGAGGAGCAGCGTAATGCAAGGGCGGGTCAAACGGGAATCAATTTTAGGCATTTAATTACGTTAAAATACTTATATTTTTGTTTTATGTTTGCTCTTTTTCAATTTTGGTTTTGTTTTTTTGGTAACAATATGTTGGGTTAGATTAGCTTGATTTTGTCAACTTTCCTTTTAATATTATTACCAGAGTTTGCGACTTCGCGTTAAAGTAAGGAAAATTATTCACTCTCAGTACAAGTGTTTGCTCATAAGAGATAAGGACCAAGGTCATCCGTGCAAGCAGCTCCTTGTATTTAACATGGGGAGATAAGAAATATTCTGGGAAATTGTGATCACTTCACCTATCAGTAGTATTAGTATAGTGACGGAATGTAGTGGTCCAGAACAACTTATATCCACCTACTTACAATATTTTGCCGTCTGTATAGGCATGCTTAAAAGTGCGTGAATTTCGCAAACACGATTATTTTAATGTTCCTTTTTTGATTGGAACACAGTGGTTTTGACATGCCCTGAACGACTCTTTAGCCAGCAATAAGCAGAAACTAATAATGTCACTGTATCACTTTCAACCATGTTGAATTAAAAAAACAAAAAGGTTAACGTCATGGCAACTCTTATTGTATAAACAGTTGCCGCCCGAGAATGTGCAGGACTGTGAAGTCCAGACTGCTGTCAGATGAGTTGCGGAATTCACGTAAAGGCTGTTCACGGTAAATTGAACACTTTTAAATGACCTACTTAAGATCTACTTGTATAAACATTGCGTATCCTTCCACCATACAAAAAATTAATATTATTATGGGACTGCTCACTTAGTTCATGCGTCGATTATGATAAATTATGAAATTATTACATAAGTTAATATTTTATAAATTGGGTCGTTCTTACACATACAGGAATATAAACATATGGAAACAAAAGGAATAATTTCATTTTTCGGAAATTTTAACCTGACTGTTAATTCAACGTTAAGACACAGAACTACTTCCCCTCCATTGTTACTAAATTTACATGGCGCATACCACTGAGTGTGCCCGTTGAAATATGTGCATGTAGAGTCAATGACATTTATCAAACGTTGATTTCAAAAGTGCTCACATAACCATAGATAGCTTACAGCTCTGAGCATGCTGTAAAGGAAACCCACCGACCGACGGCAATGCCCGCCACGTTTAACATATGAGAAAATCTGGGGGACTACGCCGATGATGGAACCCGGTTCGCTTCGGGTGGGAGGCGAGTAGTCTGACCAATACACCACCGTGGCCCCTCTCTCGTTCGGCGTGATTGGCTCGCGTGTGAAGCAGGCATTGTACCATCCCTCGGCCGGCTGCTGTTGTCCCAGTGAGACTGACTGCTGGCTCGTCCTGGGTTATGTGCGGTCTGCGGTCCGGCAGGGCTACGCTATCCCAGCGCAAACACGGCCTGTGTAAACAAACCCACACGCACGCCGCCAATCCCAAGNGACGGCAATGCCCGCCACGTTTAACATATGAGAAAATCTGGGGGACTACGCCGATGATGGAACCCGGTTCGCTTCGGGTGGGAGGCGAGTAGTCTGACCAATACACCACCGTGGCCCCTCTCTCGTTCGGCGTGATTGGCTCGCGTGTGAAGCAGGCATTGTACCATCCCTCGGCCGGCTGCTGTTGTCCCAGTGAGACTGACTGCTGGCTCGTCCTGGGTTATGTGCGGTCTGCGGTCCGGCAGGGCTACGCTATCCCAGCGCAAACACGGCCTGTGTAAACAAACCCACACGCACGCCGCCAATCCCAAGGACGTGATGGCTCGCCGCACAGATACACGCTGCTGAAACGGGAGTACGATTTCCAGGAAAACGGGGCCGCGGTGGTGTAGTGGTTAGACTACTCGCATCCCGCCTAGGTGAACCGGGTTCCATTCCTGGCGGGGTCGCTCCCGGATTTTTGCATGTGGGAATCGTACCGGACGATGCCGTTGAGGATCTCCCATTTTCCTTGCCCCTTCATTCCAGCACTGCTTCATACTCACCTCGCTTCACTCTCACCAGCTCTCAATACCTCAATGTTAAGAGCCGCCCAGATCTCTCCATTCCATTCCAGGCAAACAACTCGCGAGGACACGCGCATCTTGTCTATAGCCTATCCGCGGTTTCTTCACACTTTTTGAATCTAACCTTCGAAAAATCACATCATGCGAGATGTTTTTGGTTGGTTCCTAAATAACGCACTTATCATAAGCGTTTAACATTTCTATTGAACTGTTACTTATAATTCATTTATAAATTATANTTCCTAAATAACGCACTTATCATAAGCGTTTAACATTTCTATTGAACTGTTACTTATAATTCATTTATAAATTATAATGTTTCATTCATAATAAATATGAATTAAAACAGTGAGATAATATGCGCGGTAGTGGTGAGGCCTAGTACGAAATAGTTTTTATGCAAAATATTACTACACTGAGTGCGCACGAACGCGGCGCCTTGTCCCATTGATGTAATTTTCTAGAGTCGGTTAGACTTTGTTTGCATGAGGCGGATGAATATCCAGGAAGTAGAATTTTAGCAGGGGTTAAAAAAAGATGGAATTAATCATAAATTGACTATAAATAATCGTTCAGACACAGTGTATACAATTGTGTACATATTGCATATGGATTTTTTGTTTCTCTANAATTGACTATAAATAATCGTTCAGACACAGTGTATACAATTGTGTACATATTGCATATGGATTTTTTGTTTCTCTAACACTGCGCACTACAAGACTCAACGGCCAGTGATCTTATCTGTGGTTGACTGATGGTTGATTCATACTACTATAGCNACACTGCGCACTACAAGACTCAACGGCCAGTGATCTTATCTGTGGTTGACTGATGGTTGATTCATACTACTATAGCAGAAATGAAAGCCTAAAGCGCATTGGTTATGACAAGCATGCAGGTGTGGAATGGAGTTTAAGAACAGAACGGGTCAAAAATGTGGTGTTTGAAACACCCGAAACAGTAAATTAAAGCGAGTCTAAAACTGTTAAAGATCTCCAAATTCGCGTTGTGATCTGCAATACGTAGAGGTGATGTTCTATCACGGGGAAAATTTGATTTTTCATAGGCTTCAAAATACTGTACACAAGTATTGCTGTTTTTTTTTTTTTAACCGTTTCTGGATACTTACAACGCTATGCATTAGCGTAACTCGGGCTACACTAAAAAGTGAAATTTCTCTGCAACAGAAAACTAAATTCACATGGATGTAGTTAAGATGATCACCTGGTTAAAGGAATTTTGCACGTTTGAGGCCTAAAAGCGCGGGAGCGCTAGGGGCGACCGATACATACGCATCAAGTCTCTCATCGCCTCTACGCGCAAAGCACTGAACTGGCGCGCAGTCTTGCCGTCGATAACGCGCCTCTGTGAGACTTTCAGCCGAGACTCTACAATTTTATGAAGTTGTAATACAAATAAAGGCTTGATGTACGTCCCTATTCCACTTTAATGTTTTGTACTGAAATATTCATACCTAAAAATGACCACGAAATCACCCATTTGAGTCATTTTCTCTACCACAAAAACACGCTTTAGAGAGAAATGGTGAAATCAAAAAATATATACAGACACGTAACGTTTTTTAAATACTATTCATAAGCAGACCTCACTCAGATACGTTGCAAGGTTTTTTAATAAAACGTTTTCTGCTGGAGCTCTGTACACCGTTCGGCGGCCTACCCAAGCGGCCACCTTAAGGTTTTTTCGTTGAAATTTGTCATTATCTTGAAAGAATTTTGCAATGCAGCAACATTTATTGCCGTGAATAAAAAAAGTACTGTATTTATAAGAACTGAGATGAATAATACGTATTGTACTGCCTGTTACATAAGAAAGGATATTTAATTGGTAGCGTATGAACTCGACACTTCACTGTCTAACGGCTATCCAGTAATAAACATTACTCAATGCAGTATATAGTGCGAACAAATATGACTGTACTAAGTGGGAAAGCAGGGACCAACAGAAGTGTCGTTCTTATATCAGTGGATATAAGTACCACAATTCTAGCTTCTCTTGAATGCCTAGAAATGTGTACGGAGTGCAAAGTCTTAACGCTTTCAACTATAGGAGACATTAGGGGGCAAAATTATCGGTCGCAGCAAGCTAGACGCGAAACTCCTATATGCGTTTGTGAAAATATGAACATTTCATTAGTAGGGACACCATATTTTCACGAAAATATTTCACGATCAGTTGTATTTCATAACACTTTAGCCCAGATTCACTTTATCGATTGGATGTATTAAGAGTTACACGTCTTAGGTGTCTTTTCGGCAGTCAAGAGACGCACACTACAGGAGTAACCCAATTATGATTGGCCAGCAACGTAAGAACATGTTTAATCTCAAAGACACTTGACCAATAAGAAAAATAGAACTGTTGATATACCCGTAGGGTATTGAAACCTATCATATGCGGAAATATTTTCGCGAAATTCAGGTGTCCTTATTCATTAGCCGCTGCGTATTGCTTCCGCGATGACTTTTATCCACATACCCACAGAGAGCTTACTTATTTGGACGTCTGCGTTTTTTTAAACTTCTGCTGTCCTTGGTGTTTTGTGTTGTTGGTTGTCTGATTAGCTCATTATATTTTTTATCCATTTATAAATTTGAGACATTTTTGCTGTTTTGTTTTTTGTATGTAAATTTTTTTGATGTTGTCTAGCCACATTTATACTGTCTTTGTTGTTTTTTTTCGTTCATTGTCAGACTGGATGATGATACATTTTGGTCCTTTTATATTTCTAATTATTTTGACTTTTTACAGTGTTTCGCTTGTGGTTATGCTGTTTTTTGTGTAGACACTGTAAAAATGTTTTGTACTTTTACAAGAAAAATCCTTGGAAACTCATTTACAACGAAAATCCTTTGTGAAACTACAAAAAGTTTTCGTGTTAAATCTGCAAAACATATATTTGTAATATTACAAATTATAGCCTTGTATTACAACTTACAGTATTAAGTACGTAAGATTATTTTTTCTTCTAGAAAATAAATGTGAGGAATTAATAAAGAATAACCCAAAAAATAATATATTTCAAAATATAATTTACGAGAAAAAAATACACATTACCAAAATGGGGACTAGAACCCATACCTCTTATATCATTAGCCCGTACCCTTGACCATAAGACCAACTTGACTTACAAACTTAATCCCTATTTTTATATTAAATATATGTGCAAGTTCCAACAAAATATTAAGGTAGTTATTTTATTATGAGGAATATATTTGTTTCATTTTAAGAGTTCTATTGTTGAGTTGAGGGATTTGGACGGCTCTTAACAACGAGTTCTTGAGAGCCGATTTAAGATATTGTGTGTAGCTAGGAAACATTAACAGTTAATGAGTAATATGGTCACGTTTTATTGAAATTGTCGTTTTTTTATGAATATTTGAGTTGTTTTAAGTGTTTTGCATTATTAAAACTTGCAATATCATTCTTTTTGCACGCGCAAACAGTTATGTGCGGTTTTACTTTGTTGAGTGTCCGCAATTTTGCTGAAGCTCGTGGATACGGGTCAGTGTAGTACAAACATTCCTTGAGGTTTATTACAAACATGGCCCTTGTAGTTTTACAAGAGAAACCTTTCTACTGTTACAAGCTTTTATAAAATTACAAACAATTTATCAGTAAAAATTACAGATTTTTTTTTTTACAGTGTATTGTCATAGTTGTGCTGTCCTTGTTATTCATGTGTATCTAGTTATCTAATCGAATAGTTGTATCTTGTTCCATATATGTGCTTATTTATACGATCACATTTTTATTGCATCTGTGTTTCTCATCCATATAATGCGTTCTCCATTTTTTGGTTACTTTTTTCGTAGTCATTGTAGGCAATGGAGATAAAATCATAATTAGAATTCAGAGCTCATCAGGTGTACCGATTAATGGTTGTTAATGGCTCGCTTATGCACAAGGATGTGGACATCTTCACGCTCCCTTGTAACAACAATGGACCGAGTCAATAGCGTACATCAGGTCATTCATGTATTTTATTGACATCAGCTCATTCATGTATTTTATTGACTAACAGTGGTTTTCAGCTTTACGGTATATGTTAAAGTACATTTTAGTCATCTAATGACTTTTAATTATCAGTAGGGACAGGAAAATGTCGCGTTTTAAACTACCTGTAGGCTAGACACGACGGTCTTATGTATTTTCAAGCCTCAGCTTCCTGTTAATTAGCTGTTGCTCCAGTGTGTAGCCAGTTTTACCTCAGACAAGGTGGGGCCGCGGTGGCTGAGCGGTTAGTCTGCTCGCTTCCCACCAAGGCGAACCTGGTTAAATCCCCGGCCGGGTCACTCCCGGATTTTCGCAACTGGGAAACGTGCCGGACGATGCCGCTGGTCGGCGGGTTTTCTCAGGGATCTCCAGTTTCCCCCCGTCCTCTCATTCCGGCGCTGCTCCATACTCACCTCAATAACCCTCATCGGCTCTCAAGACCTCGCTGTTAAGAGCCTCCCAAATCTCTTCGCTCACTCACTTACCCAGAAAAGGTGGCATGGAATTCGTGCCTTGTTTCCTTGCAGGTCTCTTAAAGACCTAGAGTTCACTTGGGCGTGTCTAATAAACTTCGATCAAATTGCAAACATAACATAAATACACATGCGTTTGAAGTCTAGCTTGTCTTTAAGTGAATTTGCGAAATTTTCCAGTCCCTACTTATCAGACAAAACAATAAAATAGATTATAAAAATGTATAAGATTTTAAAAGCCAGGCATTAAAAAATGTATTGCCCGTAAGATATACGGACGCGCCGTGTTAAAAGTATTAAGCGTCTCGACCAAAAAACATTTTGCTGATAATTGTACAAGTATCTATATAACACACTGTCATACGTTGGGAGTACCGGCTGTTCACGATTAATGAATCACTTTTTAAATCAACCTTTAAAAAATGTCTTTGTGCCTACCTTTACATATATTTTAACGAGCGCAGTGGCTGGGAAGCCCCCACTAAAGTTGTTAACGACGGAGAGAAAATTGTTATGTATTAATGTTGACTTAAAAGTATTAGGTATAAAACGATTTTGGATACTGAAACGATTTATTTTGCTTTCTGTTTTTAATGCAAACAAGCGTAAGAAAGATCACATTAGTACAACTTTGTTTCCTAATAATTTCAGATTTCCACTTGACCGACGCATGGATAAAGTGATCAGACCCATGTTAGTACTTGTTTAACGTACGGCGGGAGATTACACAATGTGCATACAAGTATACCTTTCTTAGATCTTTCCAAAGTCTTCAGTTTACCGCGAACAATCTTCGACTAACAGAATCTGTGTTGATTGTTATTGGCAGCATCTGTTCACGAGACTACGACATACAGTCTCAACAACGAATGATGTCTCCCACTATGTGAGGAACTTATCTTATTGCACACTGTTTTCTGATGTGTACGGAGCAGACCATAAAAACCACTTCCCATACAACGTCCCACATATAGGATGCGGTGATTATAGTCTATTCGCGGTATCTTCACACATTTCGAATTAAACCTTTGTAAAGTCACGCCATATATGACGTGCTTGGTTTTTCTAAATATATCATGTATCAAAAACGTTTTAAATTTGTGTTAAACATAAAAATACCAATTTTTTTTATTAAAATCGAGCACTAACTTATTTTTTAATTTACAAATGATATTATTTCATTTATATTTAATATGGATAAACAGAAGGAAGCAATAAGCGTGTTGGTAATACCTAGTAAGAAATAGTTCTTATGCAAATTATTATTACACTAAGTTTGCACGAATGCTGTGCGTTGTTCCTTTATAGTGTAATTTTCTAGACTCGTTTAAGCTTTGTTTGGACGAGGCGGAGGAATATCCTGGAAGTCGAACTTTAGTAGGGCTTCAGAAATGTTCAAAGTAACCATAAATAGACTATAGAAGAGCTAATTAGTTCCGAAACACGGGTTCGCACCAGGGTTTGAACGCTCAACAATCTTTGTGACGTGAGCATGACGCTAAAGTTGGTTACAGAGAACTCGGTTGCTTTTTGGTGAATGCTTCTACTCACCTGAACGTAACACTTCCTGCTCAGTCGCGGAGCGATCTGCTTCAAACAGGTAGCCTTGCAGCACAAATTAAGACAACTCTATGTGTATGTATGCGTTTGGGTGCAATTTAACTTTAACAAATTATTACAGAATTTGCGAGGATTTCATAAGCCGAGTGAGACAGACAACATAATACGGCTGAACGTGAGAGACGTACGCGCCCCTAGAGTGCTTCCCAAAATAGTTTCGGTTGGACAAAAAAGTTAAATGTGTGAAAAAAATCGGTTGGAAAATATAACCCCCTTCCTTTGTAACATAAGGGGTGCCATTATACTATGGCATTAAATTGTGTACTCTTGGAACGTTAATTGATTTGTTTCAATATATTATTAATAACAAAGTTGATATAAACAAGGTTGACTTGGATGACATTTTCAAGACGTTTATCTTTTAAACAGCACAAAAGGTTTGGAAGAAGCGGCACAGCGCTTGACCGCTATGCTATCTGTCATGCTATATAGGCTATCCAGGGCACCTTCGAAAGCACTCTCATTTGGATTAATAATCAATAAATATTTTTTATTTTAGTCTTAGACGTTAATTTTCGAGTGCAGTGGAATACAAACAATGCGTTTATTATTTACATGGTAATATTTATTTTAAAATGTGGTTAAATGATAAAGAAAGGCTGAGAAGAAACAGTAACTGGGGCCACACAAGTGCTCACTTTACCAAGAACAGCTTATAAAATGAAGTCGCATGACGACACGCCCTAAGTTGCTAAACATGGTGGATGATTTCACAATGTATTCACACATTTCAACACCTTCTTTAAAAACATATTTCAATTTCTCTTTAATTTCACGTACCTTTCGATAATTTTTAGTAAGAGAATATTAAATTCTCCGGCTTTAACAGTGCATTTTTTCCTCAGTTATAACAATGCTAAGAATTGTGTAAAGTATTCAGGTTTCATTCTACATGTAGAATCCTCTCAAATGGTTTTTACAATTTCTTCACCAACAACCTATATGTATGCCTGATTTGTAGTCTTAGCAACATATGAATCTCTCCTCATACATGGTATTACTGCGCCATTTAACAGAGACTATATGCATGCCCCGCCCCCATCAGGACAACGTTTACGACAGCCTGTTTGATTTTTGTGCACAATTAATTTTAGATTATGAGGTCAAGATTTTGATACGTCTGTGTGTATGCAAATTAATTACGAACTGATCGTGTCCCCGACAAAAAATATCGTTAAACTGGTGTCACAATCTTCCTATGTTTCAACTGGACATTTTGCCGTGTCATATCTGCAGTAATGTCAATGCCGTGCCATGCTTAATCTAAACAGATTTTCTGTTTTGCTTCTGCATGAAACAATATTTGTGCTGCGAACCAACACTTGCGTTATTCCAACTTGTTTCTGTAAACACAGGTAGGAAAAATATTTCGCCTAGGGCTGTATGGGGAACCAAGGCCATAAAGAAGTGAAGGACAGTGAAATATTCTAGTTCAACAGGAAACGCTTGCAACTATAATATTGCAAACCTCACGGAGAAAATTTTTTTCCTTGAGCATACAAAAGCATTATTTTCATTGCGGCCAAAAAATTTAGTTAGTGTTGCCTCATATGCTTACTGAACAAAGGCAAGTGAAATATGTAGTTGAAGCAAGTGAACTCGTTCGTTATGACAAAAATCCAACTTGGAATGTAATACTTTGTGGGGACTGCGATTACTTGTTGGTTGCAGCTGTTAAAAAAACTGCTTCGTTGGGTTGAATTAAATATTTTTCTCGGTATAGATTTGCCATTTTAGAGCTATATAGTGCCGACTATGCCTGTTTGCAAGTGCTGTGACCGCCCCTGAAACTTTATGATCGCTCCGGAAAATCGCGCATTGTTTACATTTCCTCCGATTGAATTATTAACAATGCAGAAGGTATGAACGTTAACTCCCTTTTTCCCTTCTAGCAGTTACACGAGTGGAATGCGTTCGCGTTCAGAAACTCGTAGCAGTAAATTTCGCAATAAATCTTTCGAAATCAATACTGCATCTGGAACTTCAGCCATTAAAATTAATCAATAGGATCCCACTTCCATAAGCGAAGAAAATCTAATTGATTAATAGCGAAATTCCATTGGCTCGGAGCAGCTTCGAGGAATCGAACCCCCTTATATTGAATTCTGGTTTTTACAACTTGCTATGCTTTATTTTAGCTACGGACTAACATAAAAAAAAACAGCGATAGGGTGCTACAACCAATTGCAACCAAATTTATAAAATACAACAGTATTTCCTGTGGGAGAAGCTAATAAACAAATTACGCCGACCCGGACGTATACAAAACTGAAGTATAGCGTGTTGCCAGTTTATACTGCAAATTGTATAGGTCTGAGACTACTGATAACGTTGTACAACGGGGTTCTTTTCGAAATTGTTCCAGACAATTTGTTTCCTCGTGATTTTTAGAGACCCAGAAAGAACGCAGATTTATTCGGCAACAAACTAGACTCTACAATACTTTGTGCATTCGAGCATCAGTTAGTTGTTCATTGGCTGTTGCTCCAGTTTAATCCCAGACTAGGTAGCACGGGATTGGGTTCTTTATTTTCCATGCAGGTTCGTTTTTGGTTGAAAGATATCCGGGGCGTGTCTAACAAACTGTGGACCAATATAAGGACAAAAACATATGTACACGTGAAGTCAGTTTACCATGTCCTCAGATAAATCCGCAAAATTTCCAAGTCTCTAGTTTGTTTTTGTTTCTCATCGACATTTATGCCATTGGGCGGCATAATTTTCATACTCTGATTATGAATAATTAAAATTTTCATTTGGTGAAACAATGAGAGAAAACAGAAAAATTTGTCTTGGGCTAATTTTACTCCTTTATGTGTGGTGACAATTTTGGCCGACTTACAAGAAGATATTATACAACGCGAGTAATGAGGCGAGTGTCCACCTTACACCCAAATCGCAGAAGAAGTGTTCGATAATCGTCACACCCCGACACTCCTAAATGCTGGGACACAGTCGCAAACGCAACCACTATACAAAAATACATTAGCAACATTAGTGCCTCCAAATTTTAAATACACTATTAGGTATTCCGTAACAACAGTGCACAACTGGTGTATTTTACCAAAATTTACTTTAAAAACGCGCATATGGACCATTTTACAATACTAATTTTACACATTAACCCCTTAATTATGGATTTTTAAAACTTGCAATATTATTTAATATTAAATAAAAAAAAAGGTTTTATTGGGCGGGAAAACGTAACTTCTTTGTTGAATCCTATGAATTTTATAGTTGTTTTGGAAGTTATTCAGTTCATGTTGGGGAAATGTGAAATATACGAAAATAGGTTTACTTCGTGTTTCGTCTATGCCAGTCATACATGGTTGACCTCCCCACGACACCTCGCATTTCACGTCTACAACTCAAAGTAACATGGAACAAAAGAGAATACAAACTAGTGCTACCAACGTATTGTTACAAGACGCCATAGGGGCGTATCCGAGTTCGTTAGGGATAGAGGCGTTAATAAAAATAAAAGAACTAAATTAGATTTTAAATTTATTCACACGCCTACTATTTACAACATTAAACCAGCTATCTTCTCTACCACTCTTATTATTATCAGTGAGCGCAATATTTAATGTATATTTCAATTATATTAAAGTCCTTATCAATGTCAATACATTGGTTACCAGTTACTTAATTCATGCTCATAACCTACACATAATTAAACTGTCTATTTCCATCGTTCCAAATGTCTGTCACTCACGCACCCAGTTCAGTAGTCCCATCCAGTCTCTCTCTACACTGTACCGATGCTCGCAGTCCGCAGACTTCACTCCCAGTGGTCACTCTCGCCGCTCTGCTGGCTCGTCACTTCGCTGTCTTCAAACACCTGGCGCTCCAAACTATAAATGGTCGGCTCGGATACCGGTAGGTGCTTAAGTAGTCTCACTTGCCCGATCTAGAAGGTTCCCCGCTCCTAAAGTAATGCTGAGAGAGGCCAGGGCAATGACCAGAACATTATTAAAAAGATAACACCAGAAATTAAATACACTGAAGGACAGAGCGCGCGAGTCCCAATAGGTTTACCTCGCACACGCGACGGCTCGCCTTTTTAAATAGCCGCCCGCATAGGGCAGGACGGGGTAAGGGAAGCGATAGCAGGCCAATAACACATAAAACTATAATTATCCTAGAAGACTCATTAAATATAATTCTTTAAAACTAATTACAATTTTACATCTAAAAATAACATTTACACGTATTTTAACACAGTTTTAGGTATAGGAATTAATGTAATGTAGGGAAAGAAAAGGCATAATAAAAGCAAAATATTGCAATTTATTATAGCGTTCCGTTACATGCATTATTATTATTTTTTCGTTTAAACGGACAAATCACTATATTTAAGTGGACCGTGAAAATTTTGCACACGTGACTTCACGCTTGAATCTCGCCTCCATTGTCGTATTTTGTTCCGTGAGAGCTCCCATTTCACGTTTATATGAATTTAGTAGTTTATCCGTTTGAGTAATTTCCGCAGGAAAATGGAGCGCGTATGAAAGCTGTTTAATCATATGGAGTTCCTGTATCCTGTGAACATGTCCCATGCGTGAAATCGAAAGTGACCTGTAAATGCAATAAAAAATTCATTTTGCTCTCAGTTGTTCACGAATAGCTAGAGCAACATTATTTATATCGTATTTTTTTTGTCATTGTTTATATGTGAATTTAAATATAGTATTTCCTAAACAAACTAAAACGTTTTATCGAAAAAACTAACAAACTTCCTTAACTCTTAAGACACATTATTTTTTAAATAGCGATTTTATAAAATAATTTGCCAGTATGTTGAATTACGAGATTATATTTTTCAAAACTTATTTAGTAATACCAGTTAGTAGCGAATATGCTCGAAGCAATGAAACAAACTATCTAGAGAGGCTGTGTAACATAGGTCGTAAAGAATATGTTAGTATATGTTCACAATAGAAATTATCTGTATGCGATAAACGGAATACAGTATACCAGATGTAGTCTAGAAACTGCGATTCTTTATTTTTAATCAAAGCAGTTTTTTTTTTACTTTCTTCAACTTGGACAAGTGTCAGAGCAAATAAGTTTATATTTTTAATTTATAAATAAAATGTATCTAGCTATGATTCGTCTTGAACACCAACAAAAATAATACTTAAAATACACATTTTATTGTTTGGCTAGCTTTGTCTTTAAAAAGTTTAGATTTGTAATGTTTAATATAAGCCGATTCGTTAGGAAAGTGGATAACTATTGAACATTCTTATTTATATTTGTTGCACAGTGATGTAAAAAATACACACACACACACACATATACACACCCACAACTTAAACTGTCACTGACATTTGCTGATCGTATCAGAGTAATTGCATGCTTCGTCTATGTTATTTGAATGCAATTACATGATAATTATTATATCAGCTATTCTGCAAATAAATTAAAGTGAATATTAATGAATTTCAGATGCTTAAAGCATACCTGTAAGAATTCTCGTAATATGTGGTATATAATTAAATGTCACATATCTCCATATATGCTGCTTGACTGAACCCAATGTACAATTAGTGGCAAACATTTCTAATGTTTAAAATATCGAGGAGTCTAGTAACAGTGAATGAAATAATATTTTAGACAAAGGTTACCAGTGCTCTGGTGTGAGTCGCAGGAAACATAGAAACATAGAATATTAAATAATAAGCACAAGTATAAAGAAAAAAGTTCAAATAAGCTATTCTGCAAAAGTTATTTGTTGTCCGTGTACTTTTATGACATACAAAAAAAAAAGAGCAACCAAATTAAATTTGGAATTAAACCGAACGAACTAAAATTACAGGTATATATTGTTTTGACCAATTAAAATTCATAAAGCATATAAAAATTATAAAAATATTATTATTACAAGAAGTTTTTTAAAGAATATATATTGGGCAAAAATAGGCCTAAGTTGTCGATAGTCAACAATGTTGCATACTACAAAAATAACGTATTAAATATATTATTAAGTAGACATCATATTGGTTTCCACGCATCTGATTCGTAATCAGTTTGCCAAATGAAGGAAGTCGTGTGAAAATGTTAATATAATATTTGTTGCCGAATGCCCGGTATCTGAGATGTGGAATTTTCTAATTAGGAATTATCATTAAATGCCTAAATCAAATTAGCTCATTTAAACGTTTACTTTAGCAAGAAAATAATTTTCTATATACTTTCTGACAACACGTTTGAACTTAGCTTCAATCGAGAATTTTATATTGAATCACAAAGGACGTTTAAGAGCCAAACATTATTTTCTACAGTTTTAGAATATTACATCCCTTTCTTTATTACATAAAAGAATAGTCGGGTGAATATATGAAAATGGAGAGAAATTACTTTTGAAAAACTGTTTAAACGAGCTGAAGACACCATAAATTAAGATTTTATATTTCGCAGACTAAGAGTCTCATAACTGGAGGGAAGTAATACGTTATGATAGAGCTTGAAATAATTATTCTCGTTAATAGAATGTCATGAAGAATAGTTCTTAGAAATTATGCGGTTTGACCGCAGAGAATCATTAGGCAAATAACACCAAAAAACAGCATTCCATAGAACATTGAATTCCAGAATTTTGTCGGAAATTCACCACTGACACAGACATTGAGGATGAGTTAGAAGAGTGTGGCCAAGTTTACAATGGCAGTAGTATAGAAAAGCTGGCTATGAAGCAGTAAATTTTATATATACACTGTGGTGAGGGGTCTGTGGGCCCATGCACTCCGGGTCGACTAGGCAGTGGTCGGCAATTCACGGCGTTTTGGCAGGTTTGCGTATCGTGTGTCTTCGTAGATGGTACCCACGTGTTTTCGCGATTGGCAATCTCAGTTTAGTTTCTTAGGCAGATACATATATATGTAAGACTTAACGTCTCGTCGACAGGGAGGTCATTTAGACATGGAGCAAATTGCTCAGAGAAGCAGGAACGGGGAAAGGATCGGCCATGCCCTGCAGTAAGGAACCATCCCAGCATTTGTGAAATGATTTCGGTGATTTGGCCGGACCGATACTCGAAACCAGGTACTCTCAAATGCAAGACCGAAGGTTTACCATTGCGATTTCTCGCTCGGTATTTTCGTATCGATTGAGATTATGATCGATCATTTGGGAGTAGTTAATTTGAAAGGTCCTAACCCCTCTGCAAGGTTGCATCTCATTTAAAATTGTTTTATTTCCCCTTGTTACGACACAATTCTAGAGTTTGTGAGTCAGATTTTTTTTAACCACTCTCCATATGCCAGTTTTGTGATAATACTTTAACAAAATTTAACTTCAAGAATTTTTTTTTATCCTTCTCCTTGATCACATTTTGTGATACCATTCGAAATGACCACCGTAAAAGAATATTTATCCCGTCACACAGATGTCGCCAGATGTTTTGCAAGTCTGAGGAAAAAATGCTTTTATGATTTATATTTTTGAACTCAAGTCTCTGTGTCATGCTTCTCAACTGGTCATTGATTAAATATTACAATATTGCATATGTACACATACAATTCACGTGCATACATCGTTAAAACTGTTCCTAGCATCGTGGCGAAGTTCCAACGGCATACCTTAGATCTGACTTTGAATGACCTTGAAACTTGGAGAAAACCGAAAATATGTGAATAACGTATAAAATATAAAAAGCGTATAAAATATTTTTAAAGGCTGTTTTGTTCCTCCTATTGTGCCACGGCCAACATATTTATTTCTGGGACCGGTGGTTCTGCTATATATCTTTCCGACATTGGTCACTAGGATCGTTCGTGTAGCTTATTTACAACATCGGGCGCAGGAGTGCGATGATGAGATTGTTCCTGCGAAAATAGGATTCATATTTAAAATGTGTGCGAGGATGGGAGACTTTGGATCGATTCAGGGGGGTCAAACGTTTAAGACGTTAAGTGTGTAGTTAGTAATAATACAGCTTCAGAAATTCGCCTTATATTAAGCAATGTTTATAAATGTAAATAATACAAGACGACAATTTGTCACACGAAGACAGGCCTCATATTTTCACAAAAAGACCTGTCTCATACTGCCACAACGAAACAGACCTTATAATGCCACAATAAAATAGACTTTATACTGCCACAATAAAATAGACTTTATACTGCCACAAGAAAACATATCTCATAATGCGACAAGAAAACATACCTCAGCAGGCCAATGTAGATCTCATCAAAGAGACCATCTGTAGATAAACTTACATAAATTGCCAAATAAAATCATGTTTTTCACTTAGCTTCCTTTAAATTATTTTGAACCCTGTTTTTGTTACTGAAACTTCTTGTCTTCCCTAAACCCTTCTGACAGTATGTGACGTAATACACTGACCACATTCACTTTATTTTGACCGCTATAAAATGGCTGGTCAGTATACACAGAAAAATTCTTCACAGTTCATATGATTTAACTTGTGCATATTTTTTTTTGTTTTTATTTGTCATATTAATGCAGCCATAATTTTACGTTCCGATAGTTTGTGTATTCGTCTGTGGCATTTACCTACTTCATTATAAACAAGCTCATATGCTGCAAAGTAAATTATTGATATTTTTATTTAATTTTTCATTTGTTTGGGTTGGTTGGAGTGTTGCCAAAATTTTCGGCACATTATATATTTGTATCTATAATTTTATTTCTAATTCACACCCACTGCTCGAATACTCCCCAGGTGTGTGATTTTCTTGAAATCCTAGCCCAGCAGCCTCTTTGCCCTAACTAGAAGCTGTAGGTAGCCTTGGCAGGGAAAGGGAGAAATTCTTTCCTCGGGAATGGAAAAGACAGTAATTGAGGCGATAAAGAATGGCGTTGAAAATTCTTTTTTCTGCATGTGACAAGATAAGAAGACGTCACGGAGGGAATAAAGGGAAAGCGTTGCCGCTCCAAACGAAGAATGGCGTGGACTGAGGAGAGAAAGGAT
>NQII01005952.1:65881-85881 GCA_002778355.1 Clitarchus hookeri
ATATGTGATTCTCTTCGTACAGCGAGTCGATTTATACTTTTGCCCACAATAGCTATTCCATCTGTCGTTCTGATTTAACCAGTTGAATAATTACCTTATTAAAGGAGTTTCATCACAAATGAACCTGTAATATATATGTACAGAAATGAAACTCCTTTTTTAGTACCCAAAAATGAATTAGTCAAACAATTAAAATTTTAACTTTGCCAATCATTAGTTAGGAACGTCTGGAAGTTACTGTATTTTTTGAGAAAAACATAAGTTGTGTCACTTATAACTAGGCCAATATTTTGAAAAAACTATTCAGCATCTGTTTTCTTTGCACAGTGTAACAGTCAACCATCCTAACGTAACACAATTACGTTATCGGCGATCTAATAACCATTATCCAAGCGTACCACAAATATAACTGTAAAATTATTAGGAACCTAAATATATATTACACCGATTCCAACCGCGAAGAGTAGAACAACTATTTATTTATTTGACCAGCAATTTAAATTGTAAATTTATGTTAAAACTTTATCTCAGCTAAAACTATCAAGTTTAACAGCTTTACTTTTTAGTTTTCGGTTTGATTTTTTTTATTATAATATTCATACCATTATTAAGGATGAATAAATGCACTAACGAACACTGTTACTATCCTAATTGTCACAAACTATGCAAACAAACTCTCNATTATTAAGGATGAATAAATGCACTAACGAACACTGTTACTATCCTAATTGTCACAAACTATGCAAACAAACTCTCTATCTGTATTTTCAAACGAAGGCAATCAAATGAGTTGCCANTTTCAAACGAAGGCAATCAAATGAGTTGCCAAACAAATATATACATTTGAATCAACAAAATATTTTGTTAACAGACAGTCTAATTTCTTTTGGCCCAACACAGAGGGTAATTTTCTTCCGACAGGTATTTTGTCAGTTGAACAAAATTAATTTCATTGCTTGTCAAGTTTTGTTTAGTCAACAAAATATTATGTTGGGACAACTAAATATATTTTTGGCCCTATGAAAACAAATATTTGGTGGCCTTTGCGGAAATTAAGGCAGTCAGTTTTATGTTCAGCAATAAACATAGAGTTTAATATAAAATTTGTAGTCATACTCGTGCCTATCACTTTTGTAGGTTACCCTAAGATATATTTGTAGTTATATCGAGGAAATAATGTTTTGTTGACTAAAACAAAGTTTATTTGGCACAAACGAATTAACTGTTTGTTGAAACCAAATTATTTTCTTGTTCATATTTGATCGCACCAACCTAATCTTACAAGTTTGTGGCAGCCAAAGGCTTATATGTCCCTATGTAAGTAAAAAGTTAACATGACCGATTTAGAACCCGGAACGCTTGCGCCCAAACGCTACTACTTAGAAACCTGGGCTTACATCACTACCGACGGTGTAGCAATGTTTGTAAATAACCAATTATTTTTAAATTATTTATATGTTTGAAAGGAATTAATGCAGTGGAGCAGTAGCATATTAACTGAATAAACAAAACACTTTCCATTGTAAATAAATAGTTTTCAAGGAAATTTATACGGTATCGATGACTAAATATCTGGCTCCATATACGAATTTTCTCGAGGTTATATCTTAATTTTCTAACATTTCTCTTGTAATTAATAAAACAACTTATGGACTCTTATGTATTCACTCTACTGCCGGTTTGCAAGTACGTACAAATGGAAGTTATATACTTGGTTCGTGTTAAAGTGAAAAATTTATAAAACCACCTTTGAAAAAATAAATCTTCCTCTTACAGTACATAATAATAATGTGGAATGCCTTATGTACACTTCTCTTGCAGCAGAAAATAAGATATTTATTATAATATATTACTTAAAATAAAATGTTTCAATTAATGTCTGTGAAAAATTATATTTTTTGTAGTAGTCAGAATAAGAAAATCATCAATATTACAAAACCATTGTACCAATCAAACTAGAGCAAAACTTGTGAGACTTCTGATTCCTTATGCAAAATACGTATTACTTCTTTGAGCCTAACGTGTTTACTGAAACTATGATACAAACATACAGCAAGCGAGTTTTAAACACTTAATCAAAATTGACCAGAAACTTATCAAGATTAACAGCAAATGGNTACAAACATACAGCAAGCGAGTTTTAAACACTTAATCAAAATTGACCAGAAACTTATCAAGATTAACAGCAAATGGAAAATTAGTGTTCCTTATGTCAATGTGTGGAGAGTGTGTAAATTCATCCTCTTTTGTAAGAAGCAGGTGCCACCGTGTTGCTGGAATGATGAATGACAGGTTGCGTGATGCCAGACATTGCGTTCTACGCGTTGCAAAACTATTCTCCGTTTCCACGACAAATGCTGTCTGGCGGTCCTAATGGACAAGTTCGCGGAGAGAAAACTTGTGTACAGCGACTTCTAGCCACACCGTGTGCTAACATATTTACACTCTTATTGAATCTTTACCTCAGCAGCACAAACATTTTCTGTCGTTTTTAAACAGATGACATACATAAAGGATATTTTACACACAATTGTATACCCATATCTTATCTATAAGCCACAATTTAAAACTTCTCTTTTGCTGGCCATTGTTAGCAGTATAGGCTGTTCCTGGTTATTTGAACACTTTTGAAATCACTGCCCCTGCCTGCACATAATTTCACGGGCACGTTGACTGGCATGCGACCAGTAAAGTTGGTAAACGACGGATAGAACACTAGGAAAAAATATTTTGTGGCGGCCACAAAATGTTTTGTTGGTATTCACCGTGCCAAATAATTTTCTGGTGAACACAAAAATTGTTGTAGCCACCACAAAATAAATTTGTAGCGGCCACAAAAGTTTAGCGGTGACAACTAGAATATTTTGTAATTTGGCAGGGTGAATACCAACAAAACATTTTTAAGTGAAAGTAGTTCCATGTCTTAACATTGAATTGAAAGGTTTGGGTAAACATATGTGAATACATAAATTATTTCACTTGCTTTCTGTTTTTTTAATGAATGAGCAAATTTGTAAAATATTTGCTTTTATAATAATTTCACGGTTTCTCTTTGCCGACGCATTGATTAAGTGATCAGGCCCACGGTAAAGTTTTTTTTACATATGATGGACTAATACACAATGGGCATACAAGTATATCTTCAGCAGGACTTTCAAAAGTGCTCAGCTTACCGTGAACAGCCCTTAACCACATTTACACGGGGTTGTGCATTAGCCAACACAATACAGGTTTCTAGAAGGACTTGCGACTGCCTCCTGAGTACTGTACACGCCACATGTACACACGCACAAGTGCTTACAAGTGCTGTGCGGTAGTGTTACACCCCCGCCCGTGCAGGGAAATCCTGCTGTTCCTATTTGGCTTACAGCTATGTTGTCTTTCCCATCCCACGGTTAACGCTCTCAGGAATATACATTTCCCGTTTCTCCTCCCCTTTCCACGCAACAGTATACCAATGATGGGATTTGCGTAGCAACGCTCACTTCCAGGAAGGAGCAACGAGGATTAAACATTTGGGATTATTCAAAAATTAAGGCTGGGATAACTGGGCAGCACCGTGTTTGTACGAACAAGGTTTACCGGCCGACCATTTAGATACACCCCACTCTGGCTCTATTTGCTCCGTTGGACACGTAAAAAAACTAATAAATCGTATTGAACTCCTCACACATAACATGTATCATTATACAAAATCTATTTATATATCTCCTCGAAAATTTTTTGCTTCATTTACATTTGTTTAAGGAAATAAATAGAACGTGTTTTATTTATGTTTAACTATTTAAAAACCATATTATTCTTAACTTGCACTAATTGCAGAAAACTCCTTAAGAATGAGTGAAATATTTCGCTGTATTGTTTTTCGATGAATTGCCCTTTCTTATGATACCCACATAAACTGCCCTAATATTCTAGGCAAATATGTGGTTTCTACACGTTTAAAGTAACATCATAAATTTTAATGGTATGTGAAAAAGTACTTATTTCGTAGTTAGTAAACATGCCATACATTTTTGAATAAAGATATTTATAATAAGATGTCTTGGATGCACATATATTTATCTAATTTTTTCTGGCTAAAAATGATTGAAGTTTTTTATTTTATATTTTAAATAAAAAATTTTCTTGGGAGCATAAATACAATTAACAAGAGACATCAATAAATGCAAACAGTTTCCCTCGAAGAAATGTCCACGCTGTGAAGTACTGGACTGTATGTTATTAGACATTACTATAACCACCTATTTCTCGAGAGATGATTTACGCTCGGACAAGACTTCAGTATCCGACAAACCCCCAGGAAAATAGCACACTACTGCAAGACTGGCATGGTGACCTCAGACCTCGGTATTTCATACTGTGGTTCCTGTTCACGCTTTCTGCGCCACCTTTTACATTCGAACTCTATAATTAATGTTTAAAGGTTTACACAACTAAGATCTTTAGCAGTAAGATTCGGCAATGAGTATTAACCTCACAAAATTAAGTATAAAATAAACGCATTTGTAAAGTTGTTGTTTGAACTAAAATGGAAATAAGCCTTTATTTAGTAATTTTTTCGTTTTGGCAATATTTTTTAGCAGCATGCAAATATAAATAAATCGCTTTTGTGCACACTTATTTAACGTCATCCAAGACCAGGTAGATGAGTGACTTACATTCAATCGTTTACTTGTTTAATATAATTTATGAGCCACGATCGGGTTTAAATTTTTGTTTGTTATATAATAATCAAAGTAATGATGTTGAATTAAGTATAATTATAAATGTACAATAATTGCGCCTGTACTTTCCAGATTTATTTGATTTAATATATTAGAACTAAAACGAAATTTGCATAACAGTAATAAAATAAAGTAAAAGTAGTTGCCATTGTATGTATGACAACGTTTAACGTAAAAATAACTTTACATTAAGGAATTATGTTAACAGTAGACTAATAACTATACAAATATAAATAACAAATATATTTAATATTTCCTGTGGCTCCACTCCCACTGGACACATACTACACTGTACAAAATTCATTACTGTGTGGCTATCACCCAACGGAGGAACAAGTGACTTTGTCCCATTTAAAGTGTGATTTACAGGAATTTACAATCCATCATTAGATACCTGAAATATAGCAGATTCATTTGAACACACATGAGACCTCAGCTTTTAATATTATATTCTTTTAGCAACTGGCATACTGATTTCTCGACACACCCTTGATGGCTTTGAGAAAATTTTTAACCTGCGTCAAAATTACATGATATACCTCAAGAACATAGTTTATACCAGAATTGAACTGTCTTTTTTGCAGCAGCTGATGAATGAACTTCAGCGACGTGAGTATATATGTGACTGTGAGCACTAGACTATAAGTAGGGGCAGTAAAATTTCGCGAAAAAATCTCAAGACTAGATACAGTCCAAAGCACTGTAGGGTAGTCAAGCTTCTTTGATTGGCTAAAAAATTGTTCTGGCCCGTCTTAACCGTTTGCGCACGAATCACGATGGTTCTGTGTCGGAGGTACTGAGTTCTGAGTGGCTTGGTAAAAGATGGACACGGCACCAGCAGCCAGTGGAGGTATAACAAAATCTGAGGTGTGTATATAGTATTGAAGTCTGCTGTGTGCTCCAATTTTTACGAGAAAAGTCACTGGCCCTAGCTATAAGCACTGAAACCACACAATTTTCTGTTTGCTACACTTGTTTTTTTTATATGAAGGAGTTAAACTAATTTTTTTTATTCACAATATTTATTGACGGGTTTTAGTGCTATTGAAACATCATGACAAATACTACCGAAACAATGAAACGACGTGTGTAAGAGAAACTTTTGCTCTTCAGGGCAAATAATATTTTAGTCGAAACTAATTTTTAGCTACGTTAGAGTGTGTTTCTCAAATAGTTAAAGTCAGACTTTTAAAATTTGAATTTGAAATTGTATAAAGCTGGTGCAAGGGCAGTTACTAGTACATTAACCTTACGCTTGTAAACTTTTTCAGAGCATCACTTGCTGGGAAGGTTATCGTTAGAAACCAGGATAATTTGCTTATTCATCGACCACGTCATCACTTTCCTAAAACAACCTCTTACTGGGAGTCTCACAGACATTCCTTCACAAAGACGTTTAATGAAACTGTCACAGTGATATTCATGTTTGTATTACTCAAACACTATGCCGTCATAAAAACGATAATCTAAGTCTTGGAATGCGAATAATTCGCATTTAAAGTTTAAAGTAACCATAGCAATTATAATGTTTAAACATAGTGATGATACGATCTATTAATTTCTAAAATAGTTACTCTGTGACAGGAGCAGAATTAAATAGCGAAGTTTGGCACGATGGCGTCTGGCGTCGGAGAGCGGAGCTGTTCAAGCTCTGTCATTCCGGTCCCCCGGCGGCCATTTTTCCTTTAAAATTCTTCTTTTTTCCCCCTCAAAACCGACCATTTTTTCCTCAAAATTTTCCCTTTTTACTTCAAGATTTCCCTTTTTTCCCTCGAAAAAGCATCGATCACCCCAGTTGTTAAAACTAGTCACAGAAAGGTATTTTTCGATCCATCGGAAGGATTTGGGAGGCTCGCTTCTCAAGGGCAGAACAGTGGCGGCCATATTGGTTTTAGAGGCATAGGGTATGCCAAATCGATACACAGGATCTGGGATCGGAGCCGGAGCCGACCGGCTGCCATGTTGTGACGTCACTCAACCGTCTTATTGGATGTCGGTGACTTTCACATTTGACCTTGACCCTGGTAACCTTGGGTGACCTTAAACCAAAACAATTCAAAAAATTCCCAAAAAGTATAAAAACTGCTGAAAAATATTTAAAAAATATAAAATTTTAATTAAAAATTAATAAAATTAAAAAACAAAATTAATGTTTCCAATATTTTGGCTTAGAGGGGATGAGAGACTGGAACCAACCAGCCGCCATGTTATGAAGTTACCCAACCGCAATGTTGGACTCAGGTGACCTTGACCTTTGCCCTATAACCACAACCTTAGATAACCTTGAAAACAAAAACTCAAGAAAAAAGGGTAAAGATTGAATAAATTCTTAACCGTCAGCGAGCATATTACGCTACTGACAAATACCGTCATTTTGGATCCAGATGACTTTTGATCTTGACCTGGTGAGCTTTGACCTTGAACCAGAAAAATAGTAAAATCCCAAAACTATTCACGGTTTCTTCACACTTTTTGAATAGAACCTTTGAAAAATCACCCCTTGTATGACGTGTTAGTTATTTTCCTCAATTTTCTATGTATCACAAGCATTTCATCCTTTCGTTAACATAAAAATACCTAATTTTTGGTTAAATTGAAGTCATACTTATATTTTATCTATAAATTATAATTTCTCATTTATAACAAATATGAATTAAGACAGAGAGAAAATAGGTGTGTTGTTAATACTTAGTAATACATTTTTCTTATGCAAAATATTATTACACTGAGTGCGCACGAATGCGGTGCGTTGGCCCTCTGGTGTAACTTTCTATCCGGTAAGTAGAACTTGAGCAGGGCTTCAAAAAAAGTTGGAAGTAACCGCGAATGAACTATAAATGAGACCACGAAGAGTGTAGAGAGTGGGAGGTAATAAACGCGGCAGCCAGGTGTGTGTCGGCAGAGAGATAGAGGAAATGAGAGAGAGAGGGAGAGAGAAGGTGGGTGGGTAAAGGAGGTCCAGGGACGGTACGGGAGAGATGTTGAAGCCCCGCAGGGGTGTGCTCTAATTAGAGGCGTGTTTGATCCGCGTGTAACCAGATCACCATCTGAGCCCCTTTGCCTGGCGCCGCCGTAGAGTCCGGTACCTGACGCCTGCCACACCAGACGCAGCTGCTCAGCACGTCCTCAAGTCTCATACATAAACCTATTTTATTTTTAAGGTGTTCAGCAACTCATTGTTTCATGTCATAATGCCAATGGTAACATGGAAAAATTTCCAAATATTTTTATACATAGCATTTATTTATTTTTTATTTTTGCGTGAAAATAGCAAATTTTATCTAAATATTTTTATTCTAACGAATTTTACTAAATTATGTTAACAAAAAGTTTGGTTTCAGATTAAGTGTTTATTGAAATCTAATGTTTGGTTCACCTACTGTAAAGGGTTCCCTTTAAAAATTTCACTTTATACATTTTATCTCAAAATTCATAACCAAAATGTGGATATACCACATGAAAGTTACCAAGAATTTTCTTACTGTTATTCTAAAACCACGAAACATTATTTTGAACATTGTTTATTTGGTATAATTTTGATATTTGTAATAAAAAACGAAACAAATTTAAAATTCCCTTAGGTGATTTAATTAGTTTAAAGCCGTTTTCTTTTATTACCACACTTTTTTCAGACGTTTCATATCACGACAAAGAAAGAATGACATTTGTTAAAAATTGAGAAAACAATTTTATCCTCTTGAACGCTCTAAAGGCAACTTCCTGGTAAATGTTTTGAAACTCATACGAACGGAGCAGGTAAGTACACAGAAGAGAAATGAAGTTTTGTGACGAGGGTGAACAAATTCTCTGATTTACAGTTCTGCTGATAGGAAGAAATTTAAGTTATATTATTTTGTATTTCTTAAACTTTTATTTATTTCATATATTTGTTTTAGTGTACTTTGAAAAAGAAAGAAGCGTTTATGTAATCAACTTCCTGTCTGTGTTTCTGTATGTGTACGAGTGAGTTCTCCTAAAATCTTTTTAACTCGTCCACAGAATTTCATCAATCTCACTGCACTAATAATTGGAAGTAAGGTAGCCCCAGTTCTATAATTTTCGTTGGTCGGTAATTATTATTTACGAAATAATCCGCACTTAAAATTTTGTGTGCTAGGTCGTACCTCATCCAACATTCAACTGGTTTCAACGCAAGAAAAAAAAATTCCTTCCGCTGGTTACGTTCGTTTCGGAAACTTGCCGTGCTTCACTACTCACGTAGCGTGCTTTGCGTCTAGTAACACTACAGGCTGAAAATGAGGTAGACTCCACAAGAGGACGAATCACCTGTGGAGTGATGTTGACCCATGTCATCTGGATAGCTACCCACAGATCCCTGCAGAATCTTGGGTGCGAATGGACCTACTCACAACGTCCCATAAATGTTCTATGGGGTTCATATCGGGCGAACGAGGTGGCCACAGCAGTCTTTGAAGCTCTCCAGAATGTGCTTAGAACCAATTATGGACAATTTGGGCCCGATGGCACGGTGCATTATCCTGCCGTAATATTCCATCGTTGTGGAGATACGTGAGGTCCAAGAAGGTCTGCAATTCAATGCCATGACCAGCACACACTAACTAACGTGATGTCAGAGCATAACTGATACAATTCTGGGCACTCCCAAGACGTAACTGTACAGTAGTGCTACTAAATATTACCTTACGTAATTTTACCTCATTGCTTTTAGCATGTAGTGTAGAGACGTAAAGGATTCGCGGGTTCAGTGGCCTATATGCTAGACTCCACAGTATTGTGTACAGTTGCGCAGATATACACTGTAGTTTATTAATGGTTAGTTGCAACTTTTCTGAATCTCAGCGTAAGTTCTTTCAGACTGTTCCTCAGCCTCATGCACAACAATTTAGAGAAGTCTAGAAAACTTACACCAAAGTGACAACGCATCACACTTCAATAATATTTTGCATGAGAGTTTTGTCTTAATAGGTATTACCAACACACTAACATCTCGTATGCTTTTATTTTTATTAGTATAAAATAAAAATTGTCTCGTTTCTTACAACCCAATACTTTAAACACTCGTTGTTTCGATCAACAAAAGCTTCTAGTAGCAAAACACAACTCATTTTTCACTTCATCTTTCACCGTCAACACAACCAAACTCTGGAATTGCATACACCAGGAAGAAGTAAGAGATACAAGTTCAACCACTAAATTAAAAAAAATTATGCCGGAACAGCTTGGTCAGGCTACAAATATTGAAATGAACGTGAAATATGGGTTTTAGATAAACAATATTTATTTGGGGGTTCCTCTTTTATAATACCTGTAACTTATTTTGTTTCTGCTTCATGCGGCTGTAGTGATGTTTCTGATGCTTACGTTATTGTTTAATTAATTAAATATACTGTTAATGTATGTAGGTGTGGGAATAAGCGTGTGCGAGTAAACGTTGCATTTATATTTTATTTTATGTATATTTTTAGGTAAGTGACATAATTTTAGATGTAGCAAACATAAAATGTCTTATATTAATTAACTTTTGTCTTTTTTTTTCGTGTTTAAATAGCTATTTTCTTTCCTTCAGAAATCCTTAAACTAAATTGCAGTTTTAGAATTCTTGCTAATCGATGTTATCTTGCAGTTAATTTTTATAAATAGTACAATTATACGTATTCACATAAAAACATACATCAAAAGAAAAATCGTGTAAGTTCACTATTCAGCTTATTTTCATTTTATGTATGTTGCTTTTATATATTTCGTATAAGCTACTTAATAATTTTATAGTAGACATTAAGTTCTGTTTCATTGTTTTATTTATTTTTCTTTTCAAAAAATAAGTGTTACGTTTTATTATTGAAAATGGTTAAGCGTAAGAAAAAGTGATAATACCTTAACTTAGTCACAATAAATTAAGACTTGTATTATTATAATAATAAATATTACTATTTATAGAAGAAATGTTACTTAAAGTTCAATTTAGCCAAAAGTGAAAAACTCTTATGTTAACAAATGCATAAAAATTTACGATACAATACGTATTTTGAAAACACCCAAACACGTCAAACATGGAGTGATTTTTAAATGTTTTATTAAAAAAGTGCAAAGATACCGTCGCAAATAGACTACATGCATTGGTTGCTTGCTGTCACAGCGAGAGGCGAAGATTGGGTCTGCACTTGTAGCGTGTTTGTTATTGGCTTAGCATTCATCAATGAGAGTCAAATATCACATAGGCCAATTTCACAATTAATTTCAACGCACGGGTTTATGAATCCTTGCTTGTCCCAAAATGAAGCAGTGATTTGATTTAAGGTCTATAATCATTATTATGCCTTGTGTAATGTGGATCAGCTAGCATTCATGATAAACGCCACCTGAATTTTGATCCATGTATTGAAAACATGATCAGATGAGTAACATTCCCATACCCTCAATGTGAACAGAAATTACACTCTAAAATTACTATTTCCATAGTTCTCAAATTCCATTTACACTACAGAAGGCTTGTGTCAATACAGGAAGTAATTAGAGGTAGGTAAATTTCAAAGTATTTTATTTACTTAAGATGACCAATTAAAATTTTGGGTATTTGTCACGTGGCTGGTTAATGCATTTAAATTAAACTAACACTAATCGTCATCACAAATTAAACGAATGGTTCGTATTATTATTTTATATTATGACATGGCCTGGCAGTAGAAAATACCAGGAATCCGCATCTTAAGGTATACGCAGGCGTACCTTGGCTGGTCTGTCAAACTACTATCTCAGCACAAAGGAAGTCTAACTTGAATCAATTTCAATTAAAGTTTCGGCATTTTCTCAGATCTCCTTGAAGTTTTCTCTATCAAGGGCGCTGCTTACCTACTCTTCAGCTACAAAGTTTAAGTGGGGTATCAATATTAAGGGAATGCCTCTCAAATGCATCAATTTTTATGGTAACTGTTGAAAACAAAATTTATTCTGCGTGACTTTTCTTAACGAATTTTACCAATATTTATATTTAATATTTGTTTTTCGGAAACTTAACTTAAAGGTTTACAGTTTCAATTTTTTTTTCATATAACTAATTCCCCCCCCCCACCTCCCTCCACAATGACCAAATTTTGCCCTTAGCACTCCTGCGCTTGTGGGTCTCGGGTAGGCGAAAAATTTCCAGTCAGGCGGTGCTTTTAAGGACACTGACTTATTACGTTCTATTACAGCCCATGCAATATACAACTGTGGTATTTTAAACTAACTTTTTAGAGTTGTTTAAAAGAGTCTTGCAATGGTGGTAAATTATGAAGTGAAATATTTTGAACATACGCCATCGCTTCACTGTGTCGTCAATAAAATATGTGACAAATATCTTCCTAGTTTTCCTACGGATCGCGTCCTCACAGACAACCCAGCCCAAACTTATTACACCGTATATTTATTTAGCCCTGGTGGCGTCAACCTACTCAGGTTCGTCCAGTACTGTTAAAATTCCGACAAGGTGTTTCCCCCTCTCTTCCTCAAATAAATATCTTAGTGGTCGTCAAATTTATTAAAACTCTAAATACATTTTTTGATTGGTCTGTGGTCACACAGCCTGCTACGTCATATCAAGATATTCCAGGTTAATCAAAGGCACACGCTCGTTGCCATGGTTACCAAAATCAGCAGCATAGGCAATGCTAAACTGCATTTCTCTCTCTCTATCTCTCTCTATATATATTAAACTATCTATCTATCTGTCTGTCTCTATCTGCATTTTGATCCAACATCCCTGCATATTTCTCTACAATAAGTAATTTAGCTAAATATTTTTAAAAAGTTACGAACTCTATCCAAAGTCATTTAAATTGTCCTCGAATATATGTCGTGAAAATAAATCAGACAGCAAACTATACACTGTTACGCATCCATGCATTACAACTGACAATGCTTTAGTGAATATACATTTAGCGTGTATGTGATATTTACTTATTTGTGCATACATTAAAAGTACAATATAAAAGGGTAATGCTTTTCACTTTGAAGGAACTGTATTTATATTGTGTGTGGGTTGTAAATGCCTACCATTTACAAAATTGAATTAATAAACCATTGCCGGTTTGGCAAACGTGCATCGAGGTAAAGGAGCTACATATGCTTCCAGTAAAATTCGCAGTGACAGATTTGAAGTCCTGGGAATTTGTGGATTACGTGCGTGTGGGCAGTACCCCAGCTTGTTGTTTTATCCGGTGATGTAAGGCTCGTCTGGATATTCCCACGATGTTGAACCAAGCCCGCAACTAATATAAATTCCCAGAAGAATTTCCCCAGAGTGCGCACGCATTTGACGTTTTCTCATCAGCTAAGTGCGTGGCGCTCNGGGGGGGGGGGGTGGCTTCGCGTAGCTTACAACGACTATCAGCTAACCAAGATGGGAGGCGAGAGGCCAAAACTTCATATTTCTTAGAAAGCCAAGAGGGTCTACGATGAAATGTTCGCTTTAGTAACTATTGACCTCTATGATCATAAATATACACTCTTAGAAATTATTTGCAAATTTACCACATTAGTTGATATGTCTAGTGGGAAAGCGCATATGTACAATTTACTTCCCCTACATCCATGGTAGCCTTCCCACATTTGCTCAGGAAACAGTAAAATGCACAGGGAAGTTCCCAAAGTATAGCAGTGATACTAAACGTTCCTACACTTGCAGTTTGATGTGTGGTAGTATTTCCATATAATTTAAAGGTTAAAATCTTTTAATACAGTTTAGGAAGTTTGCCAGGAATATTTTACAGTGTATGTTGTTGTATTTAAATTTTACGGTAGAAGGGATCTCTTTGCATAATAAAAAAAGCAATACTTTTCGAATATACAGAAATGTAGCTCTGTGCTCTGCAGACCGATCATGATAAACTATTACAAAACTGTGACCTGATCGATTCTTTATGAATAATGAGAGCATAAAATATCACTTAAATCCTATTGTGATAAGGAAGTATGTATACTTAAAACAATCTGTGTTTAACTGATCTTATATTAAAGTATTTAAATATTGGCGGTGACGTAAAACTAATCCCAAGACAGTTATTTGTCGAATCAAGGTGTTAAATCTACCCTCCTACCACAATAGAAAATATAGGTGGTACCATATTGTTATCACACTTAAGCAACTGTTGCAAAGCTGTCGGACATTTTACGGTATCGTTTTCAAAACCTAGGAGCTGTTTTAGCTACCACTGTTGGTCTGAAAGTGATAAACCATGGATAACATTTATGTTAATTTTATTATGATGATAAATAATCTGTCGGAACATTTTTTCTCGTATTCAGCACCTTCATTTATGAGGAGCTATACCGGAATTTGCTGTTCTGTCTCTCTTAAATCTAGCCTTTTTTTTATCTATAGTATTTTAAAACCTCTTGTTTTTAGTGTGCACGCCTCCATTAGTGATCAGTGTTGGCTTTCAGTCGTATTGTTTTCTGCCTCATATTGCATAAAACGTCACCTGGCAAATTATTTAACAGTTCGCTCGGGACAAAATGTATTTTTACATTTCTTAGTATCATGTCGAACCTTTATATAATTGTTTACAAAATACTTCGCTTTATGCCGATGGTGTGAAATGGGGAAGGAAGAGTGGGAGGAATTTCTTAACATACAAAATTCATCCTCATCTTATACCTCTAAAGACACACATAAACGTCTTACATTTGGTTCGTAGCAAGGATTTTTCGCACTGCAAACTGCCGCCACAAACAAATATACTGCGGAAGTATGTAAAATATTTAAATGAATTCCCTGAAAGTGTTTTAAGAAATTACATTTAAAAATTTATATATTTAAATACACACTTCGGTGTACACATATCGTGTTAAATATTTGGGTAAAATATTTTCATTCATTCTAAACGTAGGCAGACCATAGATATTTCAGTCTTAATTTCGATAGGAATTAAAAGCAAACGTAAATTGAATAAATATATATTTTTAGTGAAGTAAAAAAATGGAAAATAAACCTTGATATATGCCATTTACTTAAGGATTTATAAATATATTTATTAGTGAAGTGAAAAACAGGAAAAAGAAACCTTGATCTCTGCACTTTACTTAAGGATTATGGATGTATGATACACACAAGCGTACATACATAATTATCCACCGTAAGTAATATTAGTTATTCACTGGTCTATCAAACGTAGCAGTGAAATCGTCAGCAGCATTAGGTGTGTTACTAATATTTTTCTAAAAGTAATTGAAATATAGAAAAAATTTAATAATTACAGTATTAAAAAGTTAAAACACTGCACTTTTTACATGACTTAAAATGAACCAATGACTTCTTCTATATTTTAAATAACAGGATATTTTCTAAGTTTTAAAAATATTGCGGAATTTAGCACTGAAGAAAATTGGCTGTGTTGTGAATTATAACTAAAACAATAAATTTTCCCTGGTGTATACAAATAGCTTAAATGAACTTCAAATATTTGTGCACGTTGCGACACTAGCACCCGTCGCGCAAGACCTTTTCTTTGGTTTCAACTCGACGCGGTGGTATACTCTTTGCTCGGGTTGGATCCCCTCCTCTTTCCACCCCTGACTTACGCCCTCGATTTCCCCTCCACTTGTGCGTCATAATTTTTTATACGATTCAGATGGCTTATTTAAGTCGCTGCACGTCTGGCGCTCCTTTTATTCTACGCCCTGCCGTCGCTTGACCATGTCACCTGAAGAATTCTACAATGATTGAACTGCCACACTTGTCCTGTAGGACGTGAAGCCGAGATGGTACTGCCTTTAATGTAGCGTGGTCGCCTGAGCCGCCGAGCATTAGGGCAAATTAAATGGTGAGTCCTGGACTAAATTTCGTTTGTTAGCTGGGCTGGTTTAAATGTTTTAGTGTTTTGTGTTGCATAGTTGCGTTTGTCTTGGGTAAGCAATAATGCTAGAGTTTTTTTTCTTCAAAATTGTGGTTTTGGTTGCCCGTCTAAATTTTGTTTCGGTTTAACTGAAACCTCGTGTTGTTGTGTGTCCCTGTTTTAACGTGTCGTTTATTGTCTTGTTCGCTGTCCAAGAGTTAATTATTTTTAAGTAAATTTGGTGTCCACGATTCTCGCGTTGGGCTGTCATGTCTTCGTTTTTAAAAGTGTTTATTCTTTACATTTTATTTTGGCCGGAGCTTTGACGGGTCGTTTGACTGCCTCCGCCGAAATTTCAATCTTTTTAATAGTTTTATTAATAGTAATTTTTTATGTGTTCCTTTTAAGAAGTTGAGGCTTTACTGGGTTGAAATAGCTGCCCTCCTTTCTAATTGCTCAGGTAATTCATTCTAGTCAAACAATTGTTTTGATCCTCTTGGTATTTATTAATGTTTCAATTAAGATTCATGCTAATTGTATTATTCCAGTTTGTGAGCAAGTTTACTATATTTATGTAAATCTAATTACCATTATATTCACTGTGATGTTTTGCATATTGTAATGTCAAGTGTGACAAATATGGTTTGATGTATAATTTATTTGCAAAATATACAAATTTGAATGTTGGTTATAAGATTGCTTACATATTTTATTAGGAAATCAAGCCCGTAGAGTCTGTAAATTTGTTAATTTATTTATATTTAACGAAGATATATTAGAGTTATTTGTTAGAAGCATTACATTTGATGTTTAAATTTTAGCATTATACTTTGCGTTATTTAACTATTCATACTAAACGTTATGTCCATTTAGAAAATTATGTAATTTTAAATTGGAAACTAAATAAATATCCTGCCAATTCTGTGACTGTTTAAGGGACATCCCTAGTAAAAAGTTTTAACGCCTCAAGTTTACGTCCGGCCGGAAGGAAGCGTTGTGACGATGATGGAAAATAGACTAATCAAGCTTCACGTGTGTTCTGTTTCCTCAGAATTTTAAGCGGTGACAATGATGTGTTAATACAGCAATGTGTTCAGAAATATACAGAATTGTCGCTGTACTTTAAAACTATGTTTTACAGGAGAATAAATATCGTAAACAGGGAGCAACTTACAGCGATTTTCGCTGGCTTTGACCATTTTCAACGACCATGTTTATGTCTCAATAACCAGTTTTATAAATTGACAACCAAACATTGACTTTAATTTTTGTTGTGGAAAATGATAAAAAATTGAAATTACCCTTATAGCTTTAAAAATTAAAATAGACACAACGGCTTACAGTTAGACCCATATGAAGAATAGTTGGGCGTCTTAAGTATCGGTAACCGGAAATTATATTCGCATATCTTGCACTTACGTTTTTTTTAAATATGGTAGCTTCTTCGGTTAGGGATTTCTTGTTTCATGAGGTTTCCCGTAGAAAAAGCACAGCACCGGTATTATGAATCCAGTCTTCCTCATAGTGGAACATCGCTTGTTATTTTTGGCCTTGTGTACACTTTTCCTCCGCGGCCTTTTGTAATTCCATCTAACTTAAGCACGAATCAGCCAAATAAAGTCATTAACGCTTTCAGTCACGGTGTCCTATATCTGGGACGTTGCATATGAAGTGACTTGAATGGCCTGCACTGTACACAGCAGAACATGCCGTCCAATGAGAAAGGTCCCCTACGTGTCGGAGACATCATTCGCTGCTGAGACTATGTTCCGTAGTCTCATAAACCACTGCTGCCAGTAACACAAAGCCCAGATAGATTTCTATTGATCCCGATGTAAGACAAAGCGTCGTCTGGATATCGGTACAGTTCCGAACAAAAGATTTTTTTGATGCAATGCCTAAAATTATATATTTATTTTTGACTGAAAGGGTTAAGTTGGCTGAAGTATCTGAGGAACTGTTCTATTACGTCTCCCTGCTTAGGAGATAATATTTTTTGTTTCCGCACTATTCCTTGTGTGTTGGGGCAATTACTTATTTACAATTTCTCATTTTACCAATGTTACATTTTACGAATGATCTATTAGTCGTTAATCTAACTTCTTTTCTTGAATTATTTCATGGTTTAGAAAACGTGACAAATATCTGTTATTTAAGTATTTGTTTCTTGTTATTTGTAACATATTTACACTGAAATTTTTCAGAAACCATGTCTGTTATTTAATTGCTAGGGACACCTGATTTTTGAGAAAATATTTCGTTGGTTTTTAGTCTTTCGAAATACTTTAAATGAGATTCACTTTCGCTATTAGACGCTTTTAAACGGAAGTTGGTTTCGTGCGAAAGTATTTTACAAAAATCATGTGTCCGTACTTATTGGCAATCACATAATTGGAAATGGTTTAAATTGCACAGAGTCACTGCTTGGCATATTTAATTTCCAATTAGTGAAGCTGTACAACTACAAGCCTCAGAAAACTTGTAGCGCCACTGGAATTGCTTAACTACAATGTTGCTTAACTACAATGTTGTTCACGGCCTAAGAGAAAGTATAGCATGAATATATGTACACACTTTCTGTACAGAATACCACTACCACGTCAGACTTGACTAATGCCTCTTCGTAATACTCATACTGTCCCAGCGAATATTTACATATGCGCAACTAATTACAGGTGGTGCAAATATTTTTGAGTTGTGTAATGTAGTTTGTAAGAAGCAATTTACACGCGAAAAAGTGTGATTCGATATAAATTAACATAGACCAAAGTAAATTATGTGTTATTCTATCATTATAATAATCATTGAGCTTTCATCATCTGCAACAGAGCAGTTACCACTGGTTTCTTGTAACACTTCGTTGAGATAAAAAATTCTCCGTTTTCAGTTTTAGAGCAGGAATTAGATGTAATGTATGTAATTAATATTCCTGTGAAAATTAAAACAAATGCGGTGTTCTCTTTTCCTTTTCAGGTGAGTGGTTGAAGTGGTGATGGGTGTTCCGTAATGTGTAAACTAACATCAAGTTTTTGCTAAGGTAAGTTGGGCTTACTTTAAGTAACAAACTATAAACACGCTCACTGGGAAAACTTTTATTATTTTTTCGCCATCGTCTTTAAGCAATTTTATATTAAAACCGTGACTTTGTGTGCGAAGTTATTCCGAATTTAAAATAACGCTCTGATCTGTATGTAAGGGCGTCTTCTACTTCGTCACCACATACATTACAAATGCTGCGGTATGGTGGTATTTCGGAATGACGAACATGCTTTAAACTAGTTACCTATTTCAAAGTGGTTTTTACATTTCTGCGTGTAAGTAGTTCTAAGTAATATATTTTGGATTGTTCTCTCTTTACCACTGTAACTATTTGGCTGCCATTCCTACAATGTATATTGCGATGCATATAATCTTATATAGACTATGTATATAAATATATGAACAACTCACGAGCATTGTAGTGTTGAATGTAGTTTTCTGGGACAGTAATAATTATTCAGGCATCACTTGAGTCTGTTTATTCGACGTGAGTTAGGGAACATAATAAAATCACGGTAAGCATTATGTGAAATAATTGTCTACGCCTGAAGTTGAGGCATCCTAGGCATTCACGCACTTAACTAAGATTACATTTTATTATCTCATTATATGATATTCTTAGAGACAACGTTACCTTTAAATGTTGTATAAAATGCTATAACTAATATTTCTGAAGCGGTTCATGCTTATGCTNCTTAGAGACAACGTTACCTTTAAATGTTGTATAAAATGCTATAACTAATATTTCTGAAGCGGTTCATGCTTATGCTAAGAGGTATGGATCACGTTGTTCTACTCAGAAATTTGTCAATTTTATCATACGTTTTTGCCAAAGTAGTTTAAAATGGCTTTCTCTTGTTTATCTTAGCGCAAAACGAGAAAAGTTTACTTTTTTAAATTAAAGTACTGAAATTATTTTTCAATAATTAATTCTTTAGACACATTTTCTAAAGGTTTGATTCTTCTCATCATATAAAACATTATACATTCACATAGATAGTTATTTCTTCCACAGTGTTCGTACTTGACACTTGAGACCACAGTTTATAATCCCAACAGGTCATATTAACTTCATGATTGCGACTTGGAGCCATAAAAACTGAAAGTGCACTCTTTACTAGAGAAAAGTTTGACCTAATTTATTTTTTGCACTTACACAAACCAGGTACGCTGTAAGAGACATAGGTTATTAAACATAAATTATCCTTGTAACGACAAGCAGAAAGTATGTATAGAGTGTATTAGACACCGCTGTTTCGTGTCCAACCATTAAATTGAGTTCCTTTTGGAGTTTCTAGTCATTCTTGATCCGGACAAGGATAGCAAGCGGGTACCAAGTTATAACAGAGAGATTACAAAAGTTATACTTTGAGAAGAAGCCTCAGGAAATTCCTCTTCGAAGTTTCTTAATTAACTACGGGTAACGTCATTCTATTAAAAG
>NQII01005952.1:87612-103854 GCA_002778355.1 Clitarchus hookeri
TGTGTGTTGTTTGTGTGACGTATTTGGACGTGCTTTAATTCAGCCATCTTTGCTTCAGCGTATCTAGGAATGCTTTGTCGGCAGATCACCATGGATCGCAAATAGCAGAAGCGTTGAAATGTGGAAGGGGTAAAATTAATTTGCTGAAAACGTATGTTTTTTGCAAAATATATTAAAATTACAGACACATTTTTATCTGATCTCGCCCCACTTACCACCCTCTTAATTTCAGAAGTTTGAGATATCTGTTTTAAAACGCCGTCTTAGTACAGCGTTAGGAAAATTAACTTAATACAATCTGATAACATTTTATCCAAGAGCTATCCTCTCAAAAATAACCAATGCCCTACATTTTTATTTAAGATTTTATTTAGATACATTGTGTTTAAAACTTTTTAAACATTTTGGTATGAAAACATACCCATCAAAAAAGTCACTATTTTGTGGCACTTAAAGAAAATACTGTATTTACGTGTTACAATATTTATGAATTCGTTATACGGACAAAGCCTTGTAAGTATCTTAGACCTACTCTAATATTATACACTTTGTTTTTCTTTGTGAACTGCCGGGTCTATCGCCTATAAAATTATTTGACACCATAAACTTGGAAATTTAACCAAGATATATTTAAGCCTCTATCTAAAGAATTATCATAATACGGTTTTAATTAATTCGGGTATGTATTAATAACATTTGAAATAGGCCTAAGCAAGAGACGTCAGCCTTAGAAATGTAAAGCAGTTTTGTAAGATAACACTAGTATTTCTATTTCGATGTGATAGAACATTGTAATATTTTAGTATTTACACTTCACTACCGGTTTCCCCTCGAACACAGAAATATGTTTCTGTTTAAGGTAACAGCTTTTCGCGAATTTGAAAAGAGGAATAACCCCAACCACGCAGGGTCGCGCAGGAAATGGACCTGGATGTGTGCAACACTGGCTTAACTGTGGTACATTCCGACAAAAGAGTGTTATAGGCCAGTTCAAAGTGTTGAATGTAGAGTCCAAGCAGAGCATACTGTATTTGTGTTTCAAGCTACGAAAGGAACTAAAACAACTGTTCCGCTACAGTTTATGTNAACGGGAGCATGCTTGTCCTTACTGTTTTGCCGCGCGTGGGGTAGGCTTCGTGGTAGACGGCGGGGAAGGCAGAATAAAATATCGACCCTCCCACAACGCAGGAACCTTATTAGCAGTGTTTTCGGCGTGTGTAAATGTTATGGGTAAGGCATGTTAGACTGGCGTCCAGCAGCGCACATAAGGTCCCTAGCTCACATCTGTGTGGCCCCAGCTTACCAGAGGCTGTTCACATTCACCGAGTCGGTTTGGAATGACTTTACAATTTTGGAAGTGTCTGCTAACTTTAGGCACATCCTGTGCAAAACTGACTCCCCTGAGGAAGGATGAATGGAGTGGAGAGATTTGGGCCGATGAGAGTGAAACGATAGGTGGATATTGAGCAGCGCCGGAACGCAAGGGCGGGAGAAAAGGGAGATCCCCGAGAAAAACCGCCTATGAACGTCATCGTCCGGCACTATTCCCACAAGCAAAAATCCCGAAGCTACCCCACTGGGAATCGAACCATGTTCGTTTAGGTAGGAGGCGAGTATTCTAACCACTACACCACCGTGGCCACTGGAAGGTTGACGTTTTGAGTTAACCCTTTCAGGCTCACATTAATTTACGGTCACAGGTGTTGCAAACAAAACATTTTGTGATGTGTGCTGTACTTAATTCGACACAACACTTGTTTCGTTGTCACAGTCAATAAGCTGTAGGCTATATGGTCGGCTACAGTTATATCAACCAGTTATGATAAGAGACGTGCAAAATTCGCGTTATTATTTAGCACCAGGCCAAACTTCACAGTTATGTATATACTCGAGCCTGCGTTGGTTCCCCATTGGCTACTGCATAGTTATGAAGTCACTCCTTTTTTTTTTTAGTGGACTGCCCGTGATTGGACTACACAATTGTGAAGCGTTCATTTACTGGTGCAAGGTTACACAGGGAATGTCACATAAATTATAGTACAGTGACAAATTTATTGCGGAAGTACACGAGTTTGAAGTTTAAGTCGCCATTTAATAACGCGAATTTTACAGGTCTCTAGTTATGATCTATACCAGTAAGACGGTTTGCGAATAATTTACTAACTTGTAAGATCGTTGGACAATGAGCTTCGCAGAGTGAAGTGTATACCAGAAATTACGTACATGTGCACACAGTTGCGTACACTGGGCCTCAATCATCGGTAATGAGTTACTGGACTGCTCGACTTTTAACAATGTTTTTCCGGGGAAGATGCTGGACTTATAACATATGCGGGATCCATATATGAATGGTTTAATAATTAATGTAGAGCTTCCAGTTTACCCCATTTAGGATTGGATATGGCGGGAGGTGGTGGTGAGGTCAGGCTCGGCTTNAAAAATATATTTACGAAAAGTCTGACACTTATTTTCAACGAAATTCAGAGCACCAATACTAGCTCACCTGTTTTTAAATCACACTCATGCTGAATCAGTATGTTCTGCACACCATATAGAATGCATTGCATGCGATTTGACTGGAAAAAAACTAGGAGCAAAGCTTAGTATGCTTGAAAATTCCGGAAATTGCCACTTTTGAGTGTTATATTTTGAAAACTAGAATGATTTGACAACTAATAACTGGATTAATGAGGAACTTTTCAAAAACTCTTTTCAGATAACCAAACAAAACATTTTAAATATCGCCTTAACGAAAAACCGTTTGTAGCTCAATCAAACAGACGACTGCAGTCATGAACTTCTAGTTTATATCCAAAAGAACGTGCGAAATTTCATGTTATATAGTATTTTTACTCTGGGCCATTGAAAGTAGATTTATGCTTCCTAATGGCGTATCTTGTTACCATATTCACATGCCATATACGAGGCTTCGTATATCGTCTATCAATTCCCTTATCAGGTTCTACTAGTTCTTCAATTCAGCTGGGGTCATTGAAAAAATTCTAATACAATAACACGTATATTAAATGACACAATCATCTCAATACTCGAGAATCTGATGCTTCTCCGCCAACGAGTTTGTCCAATGAGTAGCTAGTTTTACTCCAGACCTAGGGCTTCCAAGATGTGTCCAGTATGATCGTAGAGTAAAAAATTGTATAAGCAAAAAGCCAAAATATTTTGAAGTAAACTTTTTGGTTAAATTTTACAACAAGTCATAAATCTGTCGGTGATGTGCAAATGTAAATGTTTGTCTGACGCAGTTGGTGAAAAATACTATTTTTTCAACGCACTCTGCAAATTTATGGAAATATCCTTGACAATTAGATAAAACGAGTGACTAAACCACTTCAAATCACATCAAGCTGTATTATACCATGTCACATGTCACGAATACTGTACAGGCGAGGGAAATTTTCAGTAAAGGTTGTTCACGTTTAACTGCACACTTTCTGAAAGACCTGCTCAATATCTATCTCTGTCCTCAGTTTGTATACTTTCACCGTATGTAAAAGTTACGTCGCCAGGGACTCAATGACTAACTCACGCTTCAGTTAAGTGAAAACGTGAAACTTTTAGCAAATAAACGTGTCACGGATGTGTCAACTCGTACTGTAATGTGTATAAAGAAAGGAAAAAACACACAAACTTGATTTCTCATAAATTTAAACATTACACTCGCAGTACGACTTCAAGACTTGCAAATATTTTGCTTCATGCAGTGGCAACTAAACTGGTAGCCTGTATGCCAGTATATACGTTAGTATACATGCAGTTAACATGCAGTGATTTATTTATCAAAACATGTTCTTAAAACTGCTCAGTTTACCTGGAACAGCCTATAGTGAGGGTAATCATCATTTGTTAAAGCATTTTCTGTACATCCCGATGCTCTCCACAATTTACGTAGAGTTAGAGTTAATTCTAGTACTATATTTTTAGTGTACATAAAAAAAACCTGACAGGTTTAAAACATATTTTGATGCGTTTGCAGTAAATGCCTGTATCAAGGAAAAAAACAGTCCCTGACACAAAAAATAAAGTTTTCTGTGTCCACGCAGTGAAAAACTGTGGCGGTTCCTTGGATGCTTTGATGCTCGCTCATTGGTAGCGCGAAGCAGTGGGAAAAGGGTTTTGAGTCTTGTTGGCTATTGCACGTTATGAAATATTCCTTGTTGGTCCGGCTACCGTCTGGCAAGTTAGTCTGCAGAAGCTGATTGGTGAACGACGTTCCGCCATATTGCTGGTCAGTGAGACCATTCTGCTGGCGTATGTGGGTGGAGTTCGCAATACACGCTACCACTTCACCTCTGTATTATTAAGTAAGCTGTAGTGTAAGCTCATTGTAAAAGGAGCTTAAATGTGCACGTGTTTGAATTCTAGTACGTCCACAAATGAATTCATGCAATTTTCCGGCTGTTAGCCATACACTATTATAAAATTTTGGTAATTAGCATAGTGTTGGAACCACATACCGCGAGCGGACCATAGGAGGGGAAGTCTGGGCCAGAATGTGCTCTGATAATAGAGTGCACGGTTACTCACTCCTATACAATGGAATCCTCAGCACGTAAACAGCTCATTGTTCCGGTGCCGAGTTTTTGTTTGCTTCTGCACCCCCCACACCCCTCACCGATAATCCCTTTCTTCAACGGGAGCATGCTTGTCCTTACTGTTTTGCCGCGCGTGGGGTAGGCTTTGCGGTAGACTGCGGGAAAGGCAGAATAAAATATTGACCCTCCCACAATGCAGGATGCTTATTAGCAGTGTTTTCGGCGTGTGTGAATGTTATGGGTCAGGCATGTTAGACTGGCGTCCAGCAGCCCACATAAGGTCCCTAGCTCACATATGTGTGGCCCCAGCTTACCAGAGGCTGTTCACATTCACCGAGTCAGTTTGGAATGACTTTACAATTTTGGAAGTGTCTGCTAACTTTAGGCACATTCTGTACAACACTGACTCCCCTGAGGAAGGATGAATGGAGCGGAGAGATTTGGACCGAAGAGAGTGAAACGATAGGTGGATATTGAGCACCGCCGGAATGCAAGGGCGGGAGAAAAGGGAGATCCCCGAGAAAAACCACCTATCAGCGTCATCGTCCGGCACGATTCCCACATGCGAAAATCCCGAAGCTACCCCACTGGGAATCGAACCAGGTTCGTTTAGGTAGGAGGCGAGTATTCTAACCACTACACCACCGCGGCCCCTGGAAGGTTGACGTTTTGAGTTAACCCTTTCAGGCTCACATTAATTTACGATCTCAGGTGTTGCAAACAAAACATTTTGTGACGTGTGCTGTACTTATTTGACACAACACTTGTTTCGTTGTCAAAGTCAATAAGCTGTAGGCTATATGGTCGGCTACAGTTATATCAACCAGTTATGATTAAAGACGTGCAAAATTCGCGTTATTATTTAGCACCAGGCCAAACTTCAGAGTTCTGTATATACTCGAGCCTGCGTTGGTTCCCTATTGTTTTCTGCATAGTTGTGTAGTCACTCCTTTTTTTTGAGTGGACTACACGTGATTGGACTACACAATTGTGAAGTGTTCATTTACTGGTGCAGGGTTACCGAGGGAATGTCACATAAACTATAGTACAGTGACAAACTTATTGCGGAAGTACAAGAGTTTGAAGTTTAAGTAACCATATAATAACGCGAATTTTACAGGTCTCTAGTTATGATCTATACCAGTAAGACGGTTTGCGAATAATTTACTAACTTGTGAGATCATTGGACAATGAGCTTTGCAGAGTGCAGTATATACCAGAAATTACGTACATGTGCTTAATGCACACAGTTGCGTACACTGGGCCTCAATCATCGGTAATGAGTTACTGAACTGCTTGACTTTTGACAATGCTTTTCCGGGGAAGATGCTGGACTAATAACATATGCGGGATCCATATATGCATGGCTTAAGAATTAATGTAGAGCTTCCAGTTTGCCCCATTTAGGATTGGATATGGCGGGAGGTGGTGGTGAGGTCAGGCTCGGCTTCTGCCGGGAAACATTGTTCACGGTTAGTTGAGCACTTTTGAAAGCCCTGATTAGGGTCTACTTTACTACTTATGCTGTATCCTTCCACCATTTATAAGATTTACACTGCCGTACACCTGACAACTTGATTCACGCGCCAACCGAGTGAAAACGAGAAATGGTTGGGAAGTAAATGCGTTACTATGTCATTTATTACTCTAATGTGTAGGGGCATTGATATTTCGCGAAAATATTTCGAGACAAGATACAGTCAAAAGCACTGTAGGGTCGTCCAGCTTCTTTGATTGGTTAAAAAATGTTCAGGCCCGTGTTAACCGTTTGCGCACGAATCACGAAGGTTCAGTGTCGGATTTACTTAGTCCTGAGTGACTTGATCAAAGACGGACACGGCACCAGCAGCCAATGGAGATATAACAACAGCTGAGATGTGTATATAGTATTAAAGTATACTGTGTGCTCCGATTTTTACGCGAAAAGTCACTGGCCCTACTAATGTGTAACAGGGCCTCCTGTATTTCGCGAGAAGATTTCACTAATGGTGCTGCAAAGCATGATAGTTCAGAACCTATCTCGTGGTTGGATAATTCCAAATCTCACGCGTATCAGGTGTCTGCTAGCAAATCACGACTTTAAGTGTAGGGATAACTTAATTATGATTGGTGGAGCCAAGTAGAAAATGTCTTCTCGCGCTGACACGCGGCCAAAAGCGAAACGAAATTTTGCAAGTGTACGAAGACGAAGTGTAGCCAGCGCATAAACCTTTCCGCGAAAATCAGGCGACCCTTTGTATTAGGCTTAAGCAGGGGAAAAAAACATTGATTTGCCACAAATTTAAATAGTACGCTCACAACACGTCAAGACTTGGAAAGGTTTTTCTTAATTCTTTGCCAACTTTACTGGGAGTGTGCGTATCAGTGTGTACCACAGCATATATGCAGTTTACGGGCAGTGATTTTGTTTCAAAGGTTGATTTCAAAAGTACTTACTTTACCGTGAACAACGTATACAGTAAAACAAGTGCAATCGTAAAAAATGACGCGTGCGTGAGCTATTTTGACGTTATCCTTGAACAACAGTGAATAAAATAGTAAACCCATTCTTTTATTTTATTTACGAACAGTTTCCTCCCTACAAAAATGAACAAGTCCGAACTCAGAAGTCAGCTCAAAAACAAAAACATTTTTAAAAAGTATAACGAAATTTCTTTCAAGACAAGATATTTCACCAAATTTCAAACATAATATGGTAGCCAAGAACTGACGTCAGAATTATAGAAATACTTTATACACCTTGGTATGCATTACTTATTCAGTTAATTGCATAGTGTCTACTTTCGGAACGTTTTTCATTGCATTTAATATTTCCGTATTACATTCAGTCATGTAAGATTAAAATATAAATATATTTTTACATTTGAAGTGCGATACATATTTACATACATTAAAGATAAGTTACGTGAATCGTGTATATCCACCGCTGTACGAACAGTAGATGTATTGATCCCTGTATTCACATTTACTACTCTCCTATTGGTCAGCACTTCACCGTACAATTCACTGTACTGTACAATGCTCGTTGAAATATTACGGAAAAATCCATAAAAGTCTGTTACAAATATACAACCTCATTTGGCGTTCATATAGGCTATTTATGGTTAAATGAGCACTTTTGAAATCAACCTTCGAAAAATATCACTACCCCAACGTGCTTGTATTTTAAAGGGCACACTGACTGACAAGCGCCCAGTAACACCAACAGTAACACCAACGCGTTAAAGTAGTCCCATGTCTTACAATTGAACTAGGAAAATATTAGGTAAACATTTGTGAATACTAAAATTATTTCTCTTTCTTTCGGTTTTTTTTAATACATCTAAGTTTAAGAATAAGTAAAAATGTAAAATATTTACTTTGCTAATTATTATAGTTTCACTTGACCGACGCATGAATAAAGGGATGAGGCTCATGGCGACATTAATTTTACCTGTGGCGGAAGAATACAAAACATGTATACAAGTAGATCTGAAGCAGAGCTTTCGAAAGTACTCAGTTTACCGAGAACAGCCTATGGCAATCAAGAGTGTTAAGGCTCGGCTTCACCTATTGTGCAGAAATTCTTCGTTTTCGTGCCATAATTCCAGTTTGAAAGGTATTATTGAAAATGTTTGGTTACAGATAATTCACAATTTACTTGTTGTTTAAGAGCTTTTTATGTAATTTGCACTGTGCTTTTTTTCCTATTTGCAAAAAGACAGAAACGTATTAATAAAATATAAATATGTTCCTGAATTTTTACTACTAGTAGTTAACACACAATGAAAATTAAGCACGAAAATATTAAATAACTCGTAAAATGTAAATTTTCTGTGCTCGTACATTGCTTGTAATTACTCTGAATCCAAAATTATGACACGAAAACGAAGAATTTCTACAAAAGGAGTGAAGCCAAGCTGTAATAGTATAAATCCTCCTGTCCCTTTTCTTTCTTTCTTTCCTCGACAGGTGACCTTTATGTTCTCTGGATTAAATTTAGTGGGCAACTCGCCGATTTGAGTATGACACCCCTGACATGGGCGGTCGTCGGACGGCAGCGCGTGGAGAAAGGAGCGCGTGCAGAATACAGTTTATTTGCGGTTTCTTCGCACTTTTTAAATCTAACTATTGGAAAATCACCCCATTTGAGTAAATAGGAAATGTATGTTCGGGAGCAAGGGATGGGAGCTATGGTGCCTTCCGCCATCTTGAATTACACTACCTCGTGTCCTTGACCTTGCCCTATGTCGGCTATCTTGTTTCCGGTCGCCATATTTTTTCCCTCTGCCAGTTTGTTTCCGCCCACCATATTGTTTTACAACTACTCCACTTGCCGTAGTTCTCTCGTCATCTGGTAGAGTACACCAATGGTGCTGATAATGTTGTTTATGGCCACTAGAGTGTGCCACTGTCGTCCGCCATCTTGGATGTCGTCTCAATGACCTTCGTTCAACTATAGCATGCTGGTGTCGCTCTTGCTCGGCCGCCGTGTTGGTTCTGTAGTTGGCTGCTTATCTTATTTATTTTCGCAGAGCTCAAAATATCGTCTGGAGTAGGTTGTGATCGAACTCTCGAACCTTGGGTTGGCATGCAGATGCCCTAACCGACTGAGCTATCAGGACAGATGTTGGGACAAGGGTTTAAAGGAAGTATGTGTTATATAATGCGTATTGCGAAAAAATTATATAATGTAATGTATTTGTTTTGTTTTAAATTTTTAAGTAAAATTTTATTTTTTGAGTATTTTTTTCTTATAAAAAATTATGAGGCGTGCCTTAGAAATAAAACAAAATAATTTTTTAAATGATTAATTTTTTTAAATTTTTTGTGTTTAGCATTTTTTTTTATTCTTTAAATTTTTTTTTTTTTCGGAGTTTCTTGTTCTGCTGGGAATCCATCATTTGGTTTGGAACTGGTCATCCATCCTTCGTTTTGGAACTGGCACATACATCCTTTGGTTTGGAACTGGTCATTCATCCTTCGGTATGCAACTGGTGTAATCTTCAAGCATTGCCCTTCCACTTTACCGCCGACATGGCTGCTAAAGCAATCATGTGTGTTGGTCTCCGGCGGGGGACGCAGCAATACAGTACACTCTTACAGCACTATGGAGATATCAAACAATTTTAAATCTTCTTGTGCTGCACGAGTGATGTATATATAGAGGCGGGTTGCAATGCTGAAAATTATACCAAGCTAGGTCTGTGTAATAATTCTGTATTTCAATTTCATAAATCAATGAGTCGGTGTCTGTGTACAGGAGATTGATGTTGTCCTCATATTTATTTCTCATGACATCGTAATGGAACCTGTACATTAATGTTTTGGGCAAGTTGAGCACGGAAAAGCCACCATAAATAGGTTTATCAAACAATATCGTTTCCTTCTCCATTTTCAACAGGGATAGGTTTTCGTTGTAAATCGTCCTGCACTTGAGGGTGGGATTGAAAATCAATTTCTTCAGTCTTCTTTCATTCCAAACTAATTTCATGACTTGTCTCTTCCTCTTTTTATACATAAGTTTTGCAAATGTTGCATTGTTCATCAGCATAAAAAAATCTTTTTCAAAATCGTTGCTGGCTGCCTTCCTTCTTTCAATGTTGAGGTCGGTGTAGGGTTTGAGCCATCCCTCTGGCTCGAATTGCAGCACACAATGGATTTTGGTTACGTTGAGCTCATGCTCAATTGCTTGCTTCAGGTTGATAAAGTGCACAATACAGATTTTCTTTATTTACAATGACGTCAATAATTTTTCGTTTTTGCCACCTGGAGGACACTCGTTGACGGGTAAGAATGGCAAGTCTTTGTGCGATTAGTGAAGTTCTGCATGATATTCTACATTTACCTCCAGTACATATCCAAGCACACCATAAGCTGGCACCATCGCAACATTGATGTCGGTGCTCACCCGCTGGAAGTCGCATACGGGAAGGGGCAGAGACATCGACCATCTGTATAAATTGTTCGCGCCTATGAACTGGAGGTAGACCGAAAGTATGCTGGCATCGTACATGGATGGAATGTATTTGTTACTGGCTTTTGCATGGCGCTTCACACATTGAGCCACTCCACCGCTGATGCCTTATTCGATGAATAAATACTTGTCATAATCGACCAATATTTCCAGCTCAAACTTGGTTTGTTTTAACATGGCATCGAATGAGAAGCCCGACATGCTCACATAACAGACATAGTCCAGGTCGTAGGTTTTGAGGCACAATTTCCTAAATTTTCCAATACATCTAATAACAAAACATTGGTATTCAAATAAACATTGTAATAATCTTCTGTTGTTCTACAGTTGAACTTTTCCCAAACTCGTTGTGCATGAGCATGATCTTCATCACTTAGAGCCATGTCCGTCAATCTGTCATAAAATGTCTCGCTGGGGGCAGATGCATATCTTCCAGTTTCTGCAGGCTGTCTATATAATCATAAGGGAAAACTCCCTTTCTCCCTACTAATTCCAGCTCATCAGTACTGAAGAATTTTTTTTTGTTTAGCAGCTGATCTCTATGCAAGTTTTCGGCTAGGGCGGCAAGGCTGTCGGACACGAAACGGAAGGTGTTGATGAATTGGAGTGTGAATCTCTCTCCCAGCGATTTCGAGAAGGTGATTAGTTTCTTCTCTGTATGCGAGATGATGAATGTTTTCTTCATCGTAACCCAGACATTTTATTATGAAGTTCTCGTCGTATGTCAAGTTATGGAACAGTACTGGCAATATTTTCGGATGATGACAGTGTTGCATTCGTTACATACAGGGCCAATATAATTGCCGGTGAAGTGGTCGTGGTTCATTACCTTCCAGTTGTCTTTTGTGAATTTTTCTTCACAGTAGCAGAAGGTATTTGTCATGGCATGATTAAATAATTCTGAGTTGCTGAGTGGCTTCACTGGTTAAATCTCATCATATATTTCCCTCACCTTGATTCCAATGTCCACAATTTCCTTTATAAATTTCTTTGCAGCTTCCCCAGTGTAAATTTTCGTCCCCATTGGCAGACTTGTGGTTTTGGTTGCAGGTATGATGTCGTGGTCGACTTGAACATAATAGCAACAACTATACGCCTCGTGCTTCTGATAAGAGTGCGTGCTGGATGTTTGGGGGTCGGCCTGGCAGTATTATATGGGCGGGAGGATGGCCTCGAAATCTGCTTAGATGACGATGGGCATCTTGTCTGCATTATGATAGTGTTTGAATTTGAGGGTGCTCCTCCAGCATCTCTTCGCCCGTCTTTTCTGTCACTCGTGTAATGTCTTTGTAGGGTGTGAAACACCTTTTACAAATGTGGATTTTATCTGTGTGAGTAGTCACTTGAGACCTTGTATCAGACGAGAAAATTTTTTTATGAATATGAAGTGTGCATTATCTTCGTTGGTGAGGAGGAGGAGATCAAAATGTATGGGTTTCTCTTCATGATATACGCGTCTTGGTGCCACCTTCATTTCGTTATTGAGGATTAATACATTTACTGTTACTCCAGGATTTCGTTTTTCGAATTTGGTTATCTGGTGCAGAGGTGTGGGGAACTCGATGCCAACGAAGTTTAACTTGCTTTCCAGTTCTCTGTATCTTTTATTTACTCTTTCTGAATTCCAGCCTTCAACATATCTGGCGAGTATATGGCCCACTTGAAGCACCCGCGATCCTCGTTTTACGGGTTTATCACGTCTTCCCCGTTTTTGATGGGCGCTGGAAAATCGATGTAGCTGGATGCGCGCAGGGGGTCCAATTTATTAATTCGGAGCTGCATTCGCTTTACTGCAGCGAGTGTCCATCCAAATCCCTTTGTCATGTACTCCTCTTTTTGGCATATTTCAATTAAGCTGGCCACCATGGCTTCTTTCACATCATATTCATTGCAAATAGGCAATTTTTTGGTCTTGAAGACACATTGGTCTACTTCATTTTCACGGGGATCAGGATTGCCATAGTCACGCTCCGCGAACAAATTGAATTTAATTGGCCCATTTTCCATTACTTCTTCCTGCAGCTTGTCGATGATACTCTGTTTCATTTCTTCCACGCATGTGCACAGGTCTTTGGCCTCGTCGCTTGAATTTTCCACTACGTATGTTTTTAAGTTGCTCCTAAAGGCAGTCTTGCCCAGCACAAATCCACGGGCGTGCTGGTGTTGTTGCTGGCTGCTGCTGGGTGACGTCATTGCGTCTGGCCTTCTTCACTGGCGTGGATGCCGGGCCTGTACACCTCTTGGCATGCTCATTTAATTTATCCGCCCTCGAATATTCATTTCCGCAGTCGTCACATGTAAACATCTTCTCCGGGTTAAACTTACACCCCTTTTCGTGTCTTCGTGCATCTGCTGCATTGCCAAATGGAGCATTACAAAACTTGAAGTTACCAACTGCTTTCTGCTGCACGACTCCATTACAGCTCCTCAGTTGACGTTCCATGCTATCCTTCCGTCCGATTTACATTCCACATTTACCACATACCTGTCCTCCGTGAGGATTATGGACGCAGGTGTGTTCATGCTTCAGTCCAGACTTCCGGATTGCAAAATAGATTCTGCAAAAGCTACATTGCAACCCTCTAGGCGGTATTGTATTTTCCTCAGGGACCGTAGGAGGCGAAATAAGTTGGAAAACCACCGGAGTTGCCACATCGACACGGCCACCCTCCATGCTGAAGAATTCAGCAAAAACAAATCTGCAACACACGAACAAGTATGATAAATAATGTGGTTAGCACAGGTTAACAGCAACTATGCAACAAATTTGTTTGAGGCTGAAGCTAAACTTTATAAAAAAATACGCATTTGCAAACAAAGCCAGAGTATACAAAACTACCCTGCCACCAATGAACCCCTAAATATATTATCCCGAGTACACTCGTTCACGTTCGACATGTTGCAGAATAAGTAGAATCATAGTCAGTGCTGTGTAAGTCTAGAAGATAGCACCAATACAGACAGCACATTTCCTTGGGCAATGCTATTGGTTGCTGCTGACACACCAACTGTTTTAATAATTGGTTGTTTCTTGTGCCATGGATGTACCGAAACTATTTCCATAGGTCACAAAGAGACACCTGTATAAAAAAAAATTCGTAAGTATGTTTCACACCACAAATTTATTATTTTGAGAAATGTTAATATACATGTTAAGAGATTAACTATGTAGCACTTTTGTGAAAAGTAAAAATTACAAACTTTTGCTATCATAAAATGTAATCAAGAATTATAAAATACTACCGCTCTACAGTTAGGTGCCTTTTTTTTTTAATATATAACGCTATATGCTACAGTAAGAAATCAGCATATTCCTATTGCACATTTAAAGCTATGGGCAAATTATTTATTTATAAATGTTTTTATTGACAATGAGTGTAATATTGAACAGTTTGTGTGCACACGACGGAGTAACATACTGCAGTATAATGCCTAACAACGATTGGTTGAGTTGCTAGAGACTCCCGTGAATCCGCCGATTTGACTTGGTCAAAAGGAGACTCTCTGACGCCCTACCACGAAAGTCACTTCATCGGGACACAATTTAACCACTTAATGTAAATAATTATATTTTAAAAAATCATACACAAAATATTTCTTACGTGATTGGAATTACTCACCGCTTGTATTCGCTTGAAGATGCGGAGGTTTCCTTACAGACCTACAGACAGGACCGCAAGACGGCTCGAGACACAACTTCAGCAATTGACAGGACCTGCGACTGTGCCCAGTGGTGACCTATGAAAGTGCAACTGTGTGTCAAAAACATATACGCGAACAAAATACACAAACTTTTTTTTAAATTTAATTATCTTGGTGGTGCTAGCTAGTACTTACTTTCAAAAGAATTTGCAACACGTTGCAAAATAGCAGTCGTTGCTGAAATGCTTCACTGCTCGTTGACAGGCCAAGAACGAACCTTTGATGAGGGGACTTGACGCACTGACTGCCAATTACTGCACGAAATAAAATAAACGTAGTTAATAACTTTGCATTTTAACATGTACACAACACAAAAAATGACACAGCAATTAGTTAATTTAAAATAGCAATCTGTAATAAAAAACTTTTGAAATCGTTGACAAGATTAATTTAACCAGTTAATTGTATAATAAAAGTTTACACCAGTAACATACCTTCGTGAGCAAAATCTCAAAGCAAAATGGAAAGCGACTGTGATTCCTCAAACTCTCTCAATAAACGCAAAATGGCGCCGAAGCAGAAGGGTACTTGGATACGGGAAGCCCTTATATCGGAGTGAGGGAATTCGGCACACTCCAACCTTTATGTAACGAAGCCGAGTGGTGGGGAGGCGCGGATTGATACAAGGGAAATAGTATCTGAAGTTACCATAGCATTTGCACTGGCCCACTTTTCCTCCTTCCCGTATTACTTATTTTATCACAAACTATGTGAAATATAAGGTAACGATTTTGGCCAGGCATTTTTATTGGTTGTCTTCCCCTCCCACCCTTCTCATTTTCTCATAATCTATGTAGGGATGATAACAGTAGGAAAAAAATCAGATGGATTTGGGACAGCCAAATTTGGGACAGCAACCTGTAAACATAATTATTTTTTTAATAAAAATTTGTTTTTCAATAACATTTTTAATTTATAAATAAAATTTAATATTGGCATGCTACCACGAATTATTAGTAAGTATGTATGTTTCCATTGGAAAATAATGATGGCCAAGAGTGTGGTCACATATTGTATTTACAGTTTCTGAAAGCATTTATTGACCCCGAGACATTCGCCGGCCACGTACATCCACCCACGCGCGTGCTCACGGTGGCGAGAACAGGTGTCGCCTTCACAGTGAGACAGGAGATCCTGACTTCATCTGACGCCGAAGGTGAGTTATCTCTGCCGGCGCGGCGGCGTGAGCTGTCGCCGTCGCAGCAATGCGCAGCGTGAGACCAAGCTGCACACAGCCCAGTGGTGGCGCGGGAGAGACTCAACTCGCCTCCTCTTTAGATGAAAAAATAAATTAAATTATTTCGCCTGAAAAAAAACTTAGCCCCTAGTCCAGATAAGCATTCAAAGAGTAATCGTATTGGAAACAGAACTCCGTCAGATTCCCCATCAGCCAAATTGCATTGCTAGTCTTCTGCAGAAGAATGAGAATAATATACATATGGCATTTCCTGCTTCCCCAGAAATTACACCACATGTGCACCGAACTATGTATCATTCCACACAGGAAAACACTGCATGTTTCAATTTGCGAGCCAAGGAGTCAGTAAACGAACTATGTTTCCTTCCTGTTAATTTTTGAAAATATGTCAAATGCTGTAGTGCTTGTAACATAGTCACTCCCTGCTGAGATATACCGTCATCTATATTTTTAAAATATACACTGAAGAGCAAAAAAAAAAAACTGGTATAGGCGTGCGTATGCAAATAACAGAGGTATGGAACCAATCAGAGTAACGCGATGCGGTCGGTAGCTAGATCGGTTACTGCTGCTACAATGGCAGGTTATCAAGATTTAAATGAGTTTGAACGTGGTGTTATAGTCGGCGCACGAGAGATGGGACATAGCATCTCCGAGAAAGCGATAACATTTGGATGTTCGCGTACGGCCATTTTACGAGTGTACCGTGAATATCGGGAATCCGGTAAAACATCACATCTTCGACATCGCTGCGGCCGGAAAAAGATCGTGAATGAACGGGACAAACGACGACTGACGAGAATCATTAAACGTGACAGACGTGCAACCCTTTC